>LPNX011056436.1:35715-72352 GCA_001517045.1 Pseudotsuga menziesii
GTCTAAAAAGGGGTGTCTAGTCTAAATACGTAATATATCATAAAAATAGGGTTTTTTAAATTAGAAACATATATTGGGAGGGAGCTCAACAGAAGGAATTTTGTAGGTAATTATCATTATCTAGTTATATTAGGGATATTATTTAATATTTCATGAATGAAGGCTTTATGACATGGTTTGTCAAATCTCTTGTCGAAAGTAAGTTACCACCATTGTATCTACTTGGTATTGTCATGTACATTGCATTGTTTTTCACCATATGGTTCATTAATAAAATATGTTTCTCATTGTAACACTCTACTTCAATATTCTATCTTGTTTTATCTCTACAACATTGCATTCTTTCATTCCTTTCTCAATCCAATATAGATGTTACCATTTTATCTAAAAAGCTAAGCTACCTAAATCTTACAAAACCTTGATATAAAACACTATTAATTTGTTTATATAGAGATATATACACTCAAATTAATTAAAACCAGCATAGATCCATCTAAAAGGGGATCTACCAAACACTTACAGGATGAAATCTCTCAAGGTGCAAACCCTTTTTTAAAGTGGAAATGTTAGTAAATGTGTAATCCAATGTTTATGGTTTTAGCTTATCTAATTTATGTTGTTTTATATATATGCAATTCTAAATCATTTAAATTTAAATTAAGCCGACATATTATTTTTAATATTTTTTTTTTATAAAGGACATGTGTCAACTCTAGATGAGCACAAAAAGAGTTACACATCTCTCTCTTACTAGGCTGTAGAATGCACCTCTTCAATACACAATACACTTCTTGAATGCAATTAAAAAAAATTAAACATAAATATTTTTTATGAAAGAATTTCTATCATTCAATCAATAGAGAAATTTGAAATTTGATTTACACATAGTTGGGACTTTCTCAAAATTTAGATTTTAAAACAGGTTGCACCTCAAGAAATTTAGTATATTCCATTTAAAGTATATACTAAACACAGCTCTGGTTTACACGGATTTAAGAGCCTCAGAAAACCAAACCGCAGCTCTTGTTTACACGGATTTAAGAGCCTTAAAAAAAAACCAAACAGCAGCTCTTGTTTAAAAACCGAAATGTATGAGACATTAACTAGCTAACTTTTGCATTTAAAAGACTCCAAATCAGACAAACGATCCTGAACAAGAATTCACCAAAGAAAACCCTAGAAAAACTTCACCCGGAAGTCGCCGGGGAACCGGGAGCAGCGTCCTTGGAGTTGGAATCGCGGTATCCTCCAAAGACATATGAAATAAAACCCCAAAGGCCCAAGAACATGGCAATTATCTTCACGGCGTCCAGTTTCTCTTGGAACAAAAACACAGCGAGAATGGGAATGACAGGCAGCGTCACGGCACTTATAACATTAGAAAACAATGAAGAAACCAAGAAAATGAGGCCAAACATCCCCAGGTAAAACGTTTGAGCTGCTAGAGCACACAACAACAGAGTCATGTAGTATGCCACTTTCCCTGACCTAAAACGAAGGGACTGGGAGACCAGGTATCGAAAATCTCCGCTGCTCAACAAACCCACTGTACAAATCAACGCTGCAACCAAGAAAACCAGCGCCTGCGTCACCAAAACCACCGTAAAATCTTGCTTCCTTGCAACCTTTCGAAACACGATCTGCAACAGCGTGAGTACGAGGCCATAGCTGGCAGAGGCTACAACAGTGCAAACAAAGCCCAAAACGAAGTGACCTTTTTTCACTCCTTCTGGCCTTTCGCTCTTGGATTGGATTGCAAGCAGAACAGCGCTGAAGGTAAGCAGCACGATCGAATTCAAAACATATGGGCTTATTCTGCGCTTCAATAAAACGAAAGAGAACAAGGTATTGAAAGCCAACACTGTGGCGCAGAGAGAGAAGAGAAAAAGTGGATACGGGAAGAAAAGAAACCCCGAAGGAGTAAAGCATAGCATTTCTTGCTCGTAATGCTCTGCAATCTACGCTCTCAATATACTTCCATTAGCAGTGGTCAAGAACTCGTAATTTCATATGGAAAATGGACAAACAATGTGAAGTGAAAGAAGAGGTTGAAGAGAACTTACAGAAACTGAAGCCTGGCCATTGCCAGCACCCACATCCCAAGCCAGTTGGTGATTGGCAGTGAGAGAGGGCATAGTAGCTGCGGAATGGCGCCTTCTACTCCTCGCGACATGGGTGACGGCTGAGAGGACACCCAAGCTGCGGCTTGGTACAACCTTCATTAAATTGGGCAACAGCCGGAAGTTTCAAAAAAATCCGGAAGACTCCGTCCATGAACTCTTTGACCCACGCCAGCCAGCTGGCTTAACTAGCATGAATGTACATGCTGGATTAAACTCAGCCGCTGCATACAAACATGTATGTTTAGCTATGATTCAATATTTCTTTGAACAATATTAGAAAATTAGAAACCAGACACCTATGCTTTCAAATGTGAAAATTGTTGATGGCTTCATACTACAAGCTTAGATTCTTTATATTTGGAGCATCTCAGGGGCAATATCTTCTTCGACCAACGACATCTTACATTTTATGATTTTTATAAAGCAACTTTGTGAGGTAATTCAAACCTTTATCGTAGTCCATCATTTTCTTTCAGCTCTGCGCATACATAAAAAAATGAGTTACCAATTTTATAATTAAATAAGGCATGTACACTTAAATTTAAATTGTGCGCTATCAAATACTTACAGATACGCCATTTATTATGAATGCTTCCACAAGTATCGATTACCTTGTGAAGTCCCAACACAAATCCAGACCTGTAGACTACGAATCCAGGCCTGTATATTGGGATTGGCTTCCTTATTCCACATTCAATAGGGAATACATAACTATTACCTGTCGGACGAGACCCGGGTATCTTGCTTCTAACTAGTGTTATTGAATTAATACCGGAACGAGACCTTGCCACAGGTTTTCCAGGAAAACACTCATTCTTACCAATAAAAAGATTAAATAGAGCGGGTTCAGAAATACTATGAATGCTTCCACAAGTATTGATTACCTTGTGAAGTCCCAACTCTTTTTTAAAGATGACAAACAACAAAGAAAATGGAAACAACAAATTTCAATATGTGGGAACATCATAATTTTAGGCAAATAAATACACGGAGCAGAGGAAGAATAGATGCAATTGAAACTATTGCATGCCAGTGACAATCAGATACAACACCCTAATGGGTCAATTGTAAAATTCCAGGGAATGCAGTTCTAAGAATAAATGGACAAAAGTATTTGACGACAAGCATGACCTACCATTGCTAGGTTTAAAGTCGTCCCTTTTTCCCTCTTAGATAGTGAAACATATGCACTGTTATATTGATTAAGTCAAACCTATATCAAATTGCACGCTCACGTTACTTCTCTTGATTCCACAACATAAAATTCTATTTTGGTTTAAATCAATTGTGGGATGTATGTTAATCATTGATTCAACAGAAACATTGAGCATTACTTCTATACTAAATGTGAATTGAAACTATAACAAATAATACACACAAAAATATAAAAATGTGTTCGATTTCCTAAAGTTTTTACTATACCTTGGAGTCAAACATCTATAGTGGTTGCGTGCAGAGCCCCAGACAAATCTTCTTCAAGAATTGCAAGTGAAGACTGAGAAAACTAAAGTACCTATAAATCTCTAGCCACTGCTTGTAACAATTGCTTCCAATGGAGCCGTATTTAAAAAAACAGTTTCCTGATGTTGGAAGTACAAAGCACGCATGCCTGCAGGAAAAAAATCTCTCAATATGCCTGCTTGCAAGCAAGAGAATCTTTATGGTGGAAGGAGATAGGGAGCTCAGGCTAGTCTTCCTTCTCATTATCTACGTGTTTATCCTTATCAGATACGCCTAGTCGAAGCAAGACAGCCAAAAAAAGTTCTACATCTGGAAGAAGTACAAAATAAAACTAGAAAAGCTACATGCTAATCTATATGTGGGTCTTTATCTCATCCAGAGTTGCTATAACCTGTTGTTAAAGAGGGACCTGCACTGAAAAGTGGTTAATGGCTTAAATATGAAAGTAAAATAACTAGAGTAAAATGTAGGGCAGACTCAATATTCGTTAGGATGCGTATAGTTACTTGCTTTGGCATAGGATGTGTACCATTATTTTGGCTTAGGATGTGTAACGTTACTTGCTTTGGCAGTCCCCACATGGTCTCCATGCAACAACTTTTGTAACAATCAGCTTCTTTGTTTCTTCTGTTTTTTTAATAGTAATGCATGGCTCAATACCATGCTAGCTAAGTTTATTTCTACAGTTCCAAGTGTTCAATTGTGAAATACATTTCATATATATCATTTAAATGTAAATAACGACAAAATAAACATTTCTCTGTCGGGGAAAATTTTGCTGAATTTTAAGAATAAATTAAATTGTTAATGTCAAATCATAAATATTTCAAGGGTTTTCAATATTCTCACATCCATGTGTTTCGTTAGAACGTTTTTTGTATTATTACTTTGGAACGTCGTTTGTTAATCTCTTGATGCCTATCTTATCTTGCATACCTAGTAGTGGCATCAATAATAATGACTTAATCAATAGCCTAATAGTCAATGTGCCATTAGCTTGCGAATTGTCAAAACAATGTCATGCATTTCTATTTCGGAGTCAAATGTCAATTGTCCAAACTTGATTAGTAGGGACTAGGCTGCCATTTAATTAGTTAGAATCTTAAACAATTTGATGAAGAATTAAGATTGGAAGAGGATGTATCTATGCAAAGAGATTGTATGGTGTCAGACAACCAAAGGGGAAAATGTTTAATATATAAAGATAAGAGGTTTGGCTTTTGCTCTATATTTGTCTAATCAATGTTTAGTATATAAAGATAAAGGTTGTGTTTAATAGTTTGGCATCTAAATTGTAGTTTAAATTCTGCATTATATTTATCTAATCAATAGAGACTTAGCATAACAAAAGACTCAAATAATGAACCCAACAATTGTTTGAATGACTGCATTGTTTCTCATACATTTAATTTTTCTCATTTTGATATTATGGATTCAATACTTTGTAAGGTTAACATGCCATTTTATCTAATGACGTGGTTTTCTTTTTGTTCCTATGGATTCAATACTTTTTAAGATGTGCATGATTTTAATGATATGCTTTTGTTTAGATACTATTTGAGTTAGTTCATAGAGTATGACCTTTGTAGTTTATTCCTATAGCTTGTATCTTGCCTCAAGTAACATGGAATTTATCTAACCTTGTTAGATTATGAAGTCAATATCATAATGGAAACATTTCTTAGATTAAGTTGGCAAGTAGGTTGTTAGTTGGATTTAGCGAGAGTGTTTGTGAGATGGAGCATTATTCTTTTCAACCAAGTTTTATTTGTGTAACTGACATGTTGAATTCATATTTTTGTAATGCATGTGAGCCCTAACATGGAAAACAAACAAGTTCAGATCAAAATAAATGTTTTATTGGTTATATAATAGATAATGCCTACAAGAAGTTCAATTGATGCATTCAAAATTATGAAAGATCACAACAATAGATTATTGATTGGACTTTAACAAATGATGAATAATTGGAGTCTCTTCATTCACTTGATCAGATGATGATTATGTGCAAATTAAGCTGTGGAAGCAGCCCCTGAAACTATTCATGGAGAATGGGATCGAAGAGCTTGCAAAGTTGTGTTACCAGAAACATAATAGACTCGAATCATTTCTTTGAAAAAATGGTCTAGAAATGAGAACCTGATGGGAAACGTCGTTTTCTAGGTTCATTCCCTTTTTTGAAAGCAGGAAACGGTTTCTTACTAAATGACTTAAAACGACCATCTCTTCTTAGGGTCGTTTTTGGAATTTTGACCCCAAAACTTGAAACATAAAACATACTAGGATTGCATTATTATTTTTCCATTGTGTTTTTAGAATGATAAGGTGCTCTAAGTTAGCCTCTTAGACAACAACAACACAAAAGTTGTTAGAACAATCCCTTTCCCCAGTCCACAACAATAGATTGAATTAAAATTAATAATTAAATTATTAAATTTTTATTTTTTACTCCCATAATGGGATGGAAAAGTCTTTGTGTTGTTTATGTTCAATAATTATTAATATTAATGAATTTATCAAATCAATTGAGTTGCAATAGTTTATTGAATAAAAATTAATAATATAAATTTTTAAATTATTGTTATTTTTTATTAGCATAATGGTAGGGAAAAGGCTTTGTGTGCAGGTTAAGTTCAATTTTAATAATTATTAATGAATTTATCCATTGGGTTGATTTTCCTTACATAAGATTTTATTATTTCTAATCTATTTAGTCTAAGTTTAAGAAGTTTTCAATCAAGTTTTGTATATTAATTCATATTTTTTAAATAAATAAAGAGATTTTAGAAGATTTAAATGGGGTAATTAAGGATGGATATGAAAGACAAAATAAGCTAATGTTACTTTTTGGTATCTTTTTATTTAATTATCTTAATTATTTTGAATCCTTTGTAATTAAGAGAAGTTTAGTTATAGATTCATGTTGGTTAATGTTTCTAAAAAAATTATGATCCATGAAATCTATGCCTAATCTTTATTACTAAAGGTATTAAACGAGTTTTGTCTCTTCTTCATTTTCAATATTATTGTTTTTCTCTCTCCTCATTTCTTGTGTGTCAAATCTCTAGACTAAGTTTCTCGTATCGTTCTCGTTTTGTTTCCCATTTCTTGTTTCCGGTAACATAGTTGCAAAGAATTCCTTTGATGAAATCGAGAGCGAAAAGGTTAATAGAGTCAGTGTGGTTGTACACCTCAAGTGGCTTAGTCTCTTTCACCGAAGAAAATATCACTATAGGTGCCCTAATCCAAATTTTGCAGTATTCCCATTTGCCCGAAATTTTAGTTTGCACTTTGTTGTGTTATTTGATTAGTTTGGGACCAAGTTCTATTTTTTGTTGGATTTTAAAGATGGAAAATTCACGATGAGGCTTAAGCTTCCCAATGTAGTGAATACCAGTTATGATGGGTTAAGAAATATGGAACAAAGGGATGCACATATATCTTGACTCTTGGAATATGCAATTATCTTCAACTCCTGCCTACAAATCCTAGGATGATTTCGTTATTATTTTAATAATATAGGGTGGCCAGAGATAGCCCAGCCTTGGTATATATTCTAAACTGGATACTCAAGTCCCAAAGAGGTATATCTGATTTGTCATAGTATCGGGCCTCTTGGAGATTAAAGGACAAAGTGGTTTTCATCTATATATATATATCTCTCCCATAATTCTCTATGGGGTAGATTTCTCTTGTGCTACAATGCTAAGGATCTCCCACATATGTAATGTGCACATATTCTATCCGTTTGGTGCCTATTGCGAAAATAGATCAAATTGTCAGATAAATTTTCTGCAGAAGCAAAAGATCAAATGCCTGAAAGATGTGTCCTTGTACGTACATCAAATTCACAAGCAAAGACCTGAATTGTTTTATCAAGTATATGACAGATGCCCATGAGTTCCGAGATTATCATGGGATCCTAGGATTACAAAGCTTAGAAGTTCAATGGCTGAGAGATATGGGTGGAGGTTTATCAACGATAGTCACTTAAATTTCCCATTGGGATTCAATTTTGAGGAGAGTGTTTCATTTTTCAGTGATTCACTGGGATTTTGTAGCATCTCATCATGGTGACAATATTTTCAGCTACAATAAGTCATGCTTGACTTATGGGGGCCATAAAATTCTTATGTGGGGATTAGGTTTTACTCCGAGGAGTTCACTCTTGGGGTGCATGGGATTGGTTCCCTAGTAGAACCATGGATAATTTTAAGGGCCATATATAGCCCATGGGCTATATTAAGGTGGTTACAAAAATTTAGTGGGCTAATTTCTTATATTGAAAGGGTTTTTTCAGCTAAAATATATTCGCCCAATATTTATTAGAAAATATGTAAATCCAAAATGAATAGCCTCTCGCATATTAATAAAGAAAATGAAAAAAAAATTGTTTTTCTCCAGCAAAATCTCCCTCCAATATATCTTTCGCCCCCAATTTCTAAAGAATTTCTAGCGAAATCATTCATTTGCCCCCAATTTTCAATAATGGAGGCTCCCAAGGGTTATTTTGCCCTCCATTTTCCTTGTAATTCAATCATATTGTTGCATTCACATGTATTTTTAGTCAATTTCATGTGATACTTTCTTTGATCCATCGATTTCCAGTATTGGAGAAAAAATCAAGGGTTATTTTGTTCTATATAAAGGCTTCAATGATTCATGGTTCACCCACATCAGATTGCGCTCATAGGGTGAAGGTTCTTGTTGATTGGATTCCACTTTTAATTTTTAGTTTTCTTGACATTTTAATCTTTGCATAATATCTTCATTGTTGAATGCTCAGATCTTGAAGGGGCGTGCCACACATGCAATTTATCAGAGAGTACAAACTCACATCACACTTTTTATCCAATAATTAACGTGGTATGCTTTTTATCATGATTTTTATGCTTTTTATCCATAGTTGCAATAGATTGTTATATTGTAACTTTACCTTTTATCATGCTTTTTACATGGATGTTTTTTTTGGCCTATTGAATTCTAGGGCACTCTTGATTCTCAGGGATCATTCGGTCTTATTAGGGTTTTATTCTATCCTAGAAGTATTGGTTCCATGAAAGTGTTATAGAGCTCAAAAGATATGATTTATTTGATGACTTGTCATGTTTAAACTATCGAGTGACATTTATATGTTGTTAGTGGATGCTACTCTTGATGGAGAGACGAAACATGGTTTTTATATATTCAAACTGAATTTGACCCAATTGTTTAAAATGTGCTTTTATTTGGATCTTGCTATGCAATTATTAGTGGATCTATGGCGTTAATGAGAGTGTAAATGTTCATATTGTGTGTCTGTTATTGTTGATGTTTGGGATGTTTGTAACATAAATGAATGCACAATCATTATAATGGGGAGGCTACAGTGGCCAGGTTATTATTTTAGTTGTCTTCTTTGTATGGTTATTTGTATTGAGACCTTAGTGGCTAGTATATTTTTTCTTTGTATTGTCAAGTTTGTCCATTTTATTTGTGACCTAAATTTGTTGGGTTCACTACTTGTTTTACGATATTTTGTTTTTTGTAGGGGCCATTTAGAAGTAAAATGTTTTTTGGAGATTGGTTTTGATGTGTAATTGCTATCATCATCCAGAAATGGATCTAGTTATGTATTATAAATATATGAATTAGTTGGAACATGATAATGCATTTCCATCATGATTGTATATAATATGTACATGGCATGTTTGACCTGAGATGTACACATTATGTTGTTTGATATCTAGTATCTTGTCTTCAATGAGGGTCTAAAACAATTTTAGCACATTTTGCATGCTTTCAAAAATTCTAAGGACATGGATACAAACACCTTCTCATTTTATCTGAGAAAAAATAGTCTTTAACAGAGTAGTTCTAATGATATGTGTGATGATGCATTAATGTCATTTCTATTCTTGTAAGTGTTTGTTCTTATTTCTAATAATCGTGGTTTCTAATTAACTCTAAAAATTATAAATAAAATTACATAATTCATATATTGATTGTCAACAAAAGAAAGGAAAAAGTAGCATTTGTATCTATAAACTGATAAGCAGGTTATTTTTTTCTTAGAGGGTATCTTAAAAATGATATATTTATAAAATAAGATAATTGGGAATTCATACACTATATTAAGGTTGTGAATATCGATAATACTCCATGTTGTAATAATGGTTTGTGGGTGCCATAATCACTCCACAATGTAAAGTCTTTAGTCCTATCAGTTTGTCGGTATGTCAAGTTTTGGATCCCCGCACATCCAATGGACCATTAAAAAGTGGAGATAAAAAGTGGAGTCCCTACTTTCCCTAAATCTAGTTAGTGTAGTTGTGTTTCTCCGACACCTCTAGTTGTGAGTGACCCAATATTGCTTGTGAAATGTATAAATAAATCCCTCCTCTCCTCATTCATGCATTTGTTCAATTGAGGGTCTAGAAGTCGAGAGAGTCGAGCTTTGATATATGCTATTCAATTGCACTACCTTAATAATATGTATAATCAAAAGCAGAGTCTTCCTAACAAAAGATTCACCAAGACATAACAAGGTTTTATAATATAATGAAAGATTCACCATTTTTTTACAATATTTTATAATTAAGTGAAATATTCGCCGAGATTTTAAACAATATCTTATAATTTAGTGAAATATTTTCCATTATTCTATAATAGAATAAAAGACTAGCCAAAAAAAATTATATACATATTATATTATTGATAAAATAGCCTTCAAATTTTCCTATATATTAGGGAGATTCACTAATTTATTATACATATAAATTTCAGGGGTGTTCTTAAAATTAGCCCCGAGTAGAACAATCATGTGAGAGTTTGGCCGAGTTTTTGCAGTACCGAGTTGCTATACTTATCGGTAGTATTCAAGAGACCTCTTATGCTAGTACATTTTCAACTAGTGAGTTGAAGAGAGGGTGCTTTACATCTTCCAGGATGGTTTGGTTTTGTTCAATTTGTAGAGTTTCAGGTTGTGATAGCATTGCTTGAGGATAAACAATATCTAGGAAGGGAGGACTGTAATGTCCCCATTTTTGGATTTCAAAATTCTATAGTTAGAAATGACTTATGGGGCTTGTGTTAGTTAGGTTAGAGTAGTGAGATTATGTTACTGGTAAGTTGAGAGGTTTTGGAGGAGTTTTATGGGGCCGAACCTAGTCTATTTACCATTATTCATCATCATGACCACTTCCGTGTAAATTGTTCTTGGTTCCATTGCATTCCGATGATTCCCGTAAATTGGGAGGATTATTGTGCATAATTTCAATAATTCTGCTAAGGGTGTCATGTCAGTCATATAATTTTTAGGGAAAAAGTTAGCGTAATTGCTCATTGGAACACGGATGAAGAGATTTAAATGATGGGAGAATAAAAAAGGTGATTTTCAAAACCCAAAAAATGTGTGAAAACAAATGATGGGAGAATAAAAAGGGGGATTTTCAAAACCCAAAAAATGTGTGAAAACAAGTAACGTTATTTAATGAGAAATGTGAAGAATAACTTTAGAAAGTCACTTAAACAATTTAAGTATTTAAGTGAACACAAGAAAAGAAAAGAGGGCCTATAAAAGAGAGATTATAGTTCATTCTCACTCATTCAAGAGTTTAATTTCGAAAAGTGATTTTGGAGAGCTCTCGAGATTCTTTTTCTTAGGACGAAAACCCTAGGAGAAAAATATTGATTTCTTATAGCACTTTATTGATGGAAGAATACAAGTTCAGGTATGTTGATTTAAGGAGATTCATTGAAGTTTTTTAGCAACATTACCAGCTGTGGGTTGAAGAAGAAGAGAGGGTCGTGTGTTTACCTTGAATGTTGAGACCATTGAGGAAGGGCACAAGGGGTTTAGAATACCGAGTCATTTTATTTGAAAGATATGGAGTGTGAGGATAACGTGGATACTCCTTGAAGGGATCCACTCATTTCTGGATCTCCAAGTCTAGTTCCAATGGGACAACTTACCTGTGAGAGGGCTTGAGCCTATTGCGAGGATGAGATTTATGTACCTAGGAGTTTTCCGGAGTCTTTGGGGACAAGTATGCATATAAAAAGGTTCACAAAATTGTATTAGAGGCATATTTGAAAGAGTACATGTTTAAATCTAAAGGTTGGGTTCTTCGTTAGTGCTTGATATATCATATCAGCTCTAAACTTTTGATCTGGAATATGGGGTGAGCTTCTATGTTAGTATAATCATTCCCAAAACTAAATAAACATTGTTGCAAAATAAAGAGTTGACACTTGACTTAAATCACAGGTTTGAGATTTGTAGTTCTGAGCATTCTCTCTTGTGTTTTTCTGTTATAACTTTTGGATATTTAGTGCAAATATCCATGTTCAGAAATGTCTCTATAATGGGCAGTAAATGTTAGTCAATTTTATGATCTAAAGTGTACATTTATAGCGAATGTTGTTGATGAATTCAAATCTTCAACAAGCTATCAAACCCAAGAAAAAGGTCCCGGCAACAAGCTATGAAATGTTTGAGATTGTATGTATGCCATTTATATTGGGAATCATTAGTCCAAGCAAGTTTATCATTTGTGAAAATATGATCTCCATCTTTGGTTGTAAAATTAAATCTGAGACAAGTAAATAAAGCAAGGAAACCTAGGAAACCAATCTGTGATATGTTTGACAAAATTAGTCAACCAAGCAGTACTACAACACATACAAAATAACAAAAATAGTTAAGCACACTGTTGATTAATCGTTGAATGGAATTTGTAAGGGAAGGGAAACAATTTAACAACCAATGTAATGAGGGACATTACGCTCAATGTAGTGAGGTAGTGGATAGTTCATCTTAAAATAAAATAGTAGAGTATGAGGATGTTACAGGATTGAGGGAATTATTTTGTCAATTAGGTATTGATTATTTATCTCGACCTAGGAGTGAAGAGAATAGTGTAATTGTGGTGTATAATTCCCCCATTGAACCACCTTTCTCAGTGCATGTTTTTAACAAGAACCAAGTATTCAATACCAAGTGACATTAGATTTATTTTACCACAAATACTTGAAGAAGGGAGAAGACTAGAAGATAGACAGAGAATGGAGGGATCCGGCGAATGTTCAGATAGTAACCATAGGAAGATCATGGAAAATTAGGGTATGTAGACCATAGGAAGATGTTGGAATATAAAATCAATAAAGCTACAAAACCCATATGTTGCAGAACAAAGGAAGTTATTGCGCGAAGGACAAGAAGTAGTTGAAGAAGCATAGCGATGTATGGGAGAGAGGAAGATTATATCCATCCAACTGTTGATGGTGAAATCAGTTGGCACAACATATGTTATGACTTGACACAGATTCTGAAGATGCAATGGAAAGCTGGAAAGAAAAAAAAGAATGTATGAAGTATCCAATCGAAGGTGAAGATGAATTGATAAATCACCGCAATGGGTAGGGAGATATTTGTGTGATACTCCACGCTTTGATGGGATTAGTATAGCAGGAGAGTTCATACAGGAAATGGAGGAAAAGGTGCTTGAACTGTTGTTGTTTCAAGCGTTGGACATTGTGTTAAAGGGAATACCTGCGCGGTAGTGGGCCACCCATAAGGACAACTTGGATAGTTAGGAGAAAGTAGCACACACTATGTCTGTAATATTTTGCCAAGAATCTGAAAAAGAGATGCATAACATATCTAAAGGAGTACAGGACCAAAGGGAACATATTTAGTTATGCAAAAAAAGTGGAAAGAGAGAAGTATTTTGATGGAACAGTGGGTCCATAGATTTGTTCATACATTGGACATTATACCGAAAAGTTGGTACATACATCAAGAAGTGAGAATCTATACTATAGATTGTGATAAACTGCAAAAACAATTTCATGATACATATAAATTTTCTTCAAAAAGCACAACATTGAACAATGTGTTGGAAAAAATAAAAAGGTAATTTTTTTCGTAAAAACACCAAGAGAAAGGGATAAACTCTAAATAAACTTGTGTTATGTTGGCATATTTCAAAAGATAGGAGGAAGAAAATGATCCAAAGAAGTTATGTATTAATCAAACAGAAGGGTTCACTTTGTTGAGCAATATCTTATCACGTTCATTCATAAAGGGGGTTTCTAATTTTAAAAAAGAAGGTCAATATATTGTAGGTATTGGGGGCGGGGAATAGGGTATTGGGGGTATAAAAAGGGGTTTCTAGTAAAAATAAGGAGTATATTGTAAAAATGGGGATTTTTTAATTGGAAATGTGTGTTGGGAGGGGGGATCAACAAAAGGATTTTTGTAAGTAATTATCAATATCTACTGAAATTAGGCATATTCTTTAGTATCCCATGAACGAAGGCGCTATGACATGGTTTCACTAAGTGAATACCTCGTGGGAAATACATAGTGCAACATACTTGTGTTGATCATACTGGGTATGAATATTTACAACCCTTGAATACAAAGAAATACAATATTAGGATAGAAGAGCAACCAAAGATGGAAATTTTGGGAGATTATTAAGATAAAGAAACATTAATCCATATAGTATATATCTTGAAAAAATGAGGATGTGTCCCCCATAATTTTCTCGGAAATGAAACGCATTGTAGTACTATTGGAAGAAATGAAGATATTGTTAAACTAGATGCTAAATTAGTTAAGAAAATACCACACAAACTAAATACTAAATATAAATAAAAGAATTAGACATCATGATTGAAGCAAGAATAATAGTGCTAGTGGGTGAATCTGAATGGATAAGTCCAATGATGGTGCAACATAAATAGAATAGAGGGATAAGAATTTGTGTGCATTTGAGGGATTTCCATGTTGCATGTATAACTGACCCATTCCCCACTTCAATTACGGAGGAGATTTTGCAAAATGTAGGAGCACGAGAGGCGTATTCCTTCATTAATGGGTTCTTTGGATACCCTAAGGTGAATATTGTAGAGGAAGATCAAGAAAAAACAATGTTTGCAACAGAATGGGGTTCTTTTGCATATGCAATGATGCCATTCAGGTTGAAGAATGGACTTGTAGTCTTCTCTCGCCTTGTGGTGACAACATTCAAAGAATCCATGCACAAGTTCTTGGAAGTGTATCTGGATGCATGGATAGTTTTCATCCTATTAAAAGATCAAGTACAAGTATTAAGATTAATGTTAGATAGGTGCAGACAATTACAAATTCCTTTAATTTTTTAAAAAATGTATGTTTTGTACATCAGTAGGAGTTTTATTGGGACATGTAGTTTGTAAAGATGGGTTGTTGGTAGATCCATCTAAGATTGTAGTGATAGTGAATTTACCACCACCTACTTCTGTAAAAATGTTGTGCACTACTCTTGGGCATACAGGATATTATAGGAAATTTATAAGAAACTATGCGAATATTATTGTGGCATTGGAAAGATTGTTGAAAAATGGAACAAATATGAATGGGTTGCAAAGTGTCAGAGGCATTTGACTTGTCAAAGGAAAAGTTGGTGACTGCACCGATACTATTTTTTCCATACTGGACGAAGATATTCCATCTCCATGTGAATGCTTTATCTATAGCTTTAAGGATTGTGTTGGTGCAACCTGGATATGGAAATATTGATCACCATGTTTCTTTTGCAAGTACGAAATTGTTAGATGCAAAAAGGAACTAAACCACTACAGGGCGAGAAGAACTAGAAATGGTATATGCTCTACAAACATTTTGATATTATTTATTGGGTAATTTATTTTAAAAAATTACTGATCGCTCTGCTTTGAAGTATCTAGTTAACAAGCCAGTGTTAGGGGGGGAATTTGTCACCAGTTGTTGTTATTTAAAGAGTTTGATTTTAAATTGGTGGTGAATCCTAGAAAACATAATGTCGATCAAGTTAATTTATCTAGGATAGAGAATGCATAAACAAAAGGAAGCATTGATGACCAGTTGTCAGATGCACAATTGTTTTATGTGGTTGTTGTACCTGATCAATTTACAAAAATTGAGGCATATTTAATGGTAGGATATGCACCTAAATGTTTATATAGTGTCTCAATGAATGCAATTGGTTACGAGATCATATTATCAGTTGATAGAAAACAATTGTATAAGTTGGGAGCTAATGGCATAATGTGCATATATGTTATGAAGCATGAAAGTGATGTAGCACTCTATGAAGCTTATGAAGGCATCACAGGAGGTCATATTGTGGGTAAGGTGACAACATGAAAGGTATTGTGTGCAGGTTTTTGGTGGCCTTCATTCTTTGTAGAAGCTAAATAATATTGTAGAATATGTGATGTATATTAGCTAATAGAAAATCCATCGGTAGACGATGAACTACCATTGGTTCTAGTTACTGTGTTGGGACCTTTTGAAAAGTGGGTTATTGATTTTGTGGGTCACATTAACCCACCAACAAAAAGATATGGTGTAAGATATATCATTATAGTAACAAAGTATTTGTCGTGTTGGACAAAAGTAGCACCGGTGAAAGAATGTACAACTAAATTTGTTGTGCGCTTTATTTTCGAACATATCATCATTAGCTTTGGATGTCCTAAAGTTGTAGTGAGTGATCAAGGTAAACATTTTTTAAATGTTATTATTCATGAGTTGACGCAAGTATTTATGATCCATCACCAAAAGGGCACACCTTATCATCCACAAGTGAACGTGATAGTTGAAGTGTTTAATCATTTAATAAAATACTAGAGCACACATTAACAAAGGCGTCTAATGTGGAAAGGGGCAACCAAGACCGGAATGATTCCAACAATTTTACAAGCCTATACTACTAGTAAGCCACTGGAAAAATTCACACCATTTTGGTTAGTTTTTTTTTTTCTCAGATGGAAAGATCCACGGGAAACCCAACAATACTTCCCCACATTCATGGATGGTAGAGGTGGTAAACCATCGGCCATCCTAGCAGAAGACCTAACCCCAGAGGACTCAAGGCTCGAACCCGTGACCTCCCCCTGAACTGAGAGAGTGTACGCACGTCTTACCAATTGAGCTGACCCTTGGGACTACCATGTCGGTTAGTTTATGTCAAAGAAGTTGTGGGAAGTTGTGGTGTTGGTGGAATTTGTAGTTCCAAGTTTGCGCATTGCACTTGCATGAACATGATTGATGATGAATCATTACAAAGTTGATTGAAGAATCTAATGGAGCTAGACGAAGATAGGTTACTTGTTGGATATAGTCAAAAGGTGGAAAAGCGTAGGAAGAAGGGAATATGGCATAATAAAAATATTAGAAAACATGAACTTGAACTTGATTCTATGGTACTACTTTATCATAGCAGATACATTAAGCACCTAGTAAAGTTGCACATGTGATGGATGAGAGCGTTTCGAATTGATTACATCATTGAAGTTGGAGCCATAGAGTTGCAGACTTTATGGGGTCATCCATTGAAGGGACTGATTAATGGGAGTCAATTGAAGGCGCATTAGGACCCGTAAGGGTCATAGGTATGAAAACAAAAGCAGTGATTGATAAGTCATGTACATAATAGGGAAAGTAGGAGTTAGTTAGTTATCAAAAGTACGTTATTTAAGTTCATTTATGGAAATTCTTGACAGTTGCTAGCCATAAAATAGGGAAATTATGAAATTTGAAAAAAGTAACAAGTACAACGTGTCACATCTTTATAATAAAGTGGTAAATAATGTGATTTACTAGAAAATGGATCAATAGATGTAATAATGAGGAGATCGAAGTGATAGTTGGAGGAAATGGTAAAAAGATTTCACAAATCGCATTGGATTGAAGAACATTTAATGTTTGGAGAAATATAGTTTTAGTGGATTGTAGAAATATTTTGAAAAGGGAAGTTTGTGGGTGGTATTGTTTATTTTATTACGTCGAATTTCTCAACAATGATTGTGCAATTTTCAGAAGATACCTTTGAGTGCAGTGTGAAATCGTTGCAGTTGCTGAAACATATTTCATCATGTCTAATTTTGTAAATCCCAAAGCAAGGCCTAAAAGCTAAATTAGTGAAGGAGGTAGAAATGCTTGTTGTCATGACTGATCACCGGGTTTATATTTAGGGTAACATGCTTGGGAAGGTGCCATCAATAAAAAAAAATTGGACATTAATCTTCAAGATACAGATAGTTTCCACATACTAGAAGAACGCAATTATGTTGAGGTTGTAGTTGAAGATGATAATATAAAGAGGGTGGTTCCAAAACCCCGGGCACGTAAGATTTTCAAACATGGGATTATGTCTCTCATAGATGTTTCGCACTCTGGAAGAATTCCAAGCATTGTAGGTGTATAAGGTTCTTGTTGATTCGAGTCCATGGTGGAGTGTTATGGTTGGATAAAACCTATCCAATCGACTTGGATGTTATTCAAAAATTGACAGGATTGGCGCATATGGGGGAGGATCTGGTTGAAGCAATTGCAACTAGGGATATGAAATACAAAACATGGCACTCACCAGGGAACACAAGGCGTATTAATATTGACGATCACAAAACAACAGGTCAGGTTTGTAACACAGATTCTAGTAGGAAAAGTGAAAAGAAAATGTCATAAGGATGATTTCCTTGTGGTAGTCTTGTTTGTAGTTGAGCATTGTACTCAATGAATCAAAATGGACTAGGCACAATACTTGTTCGATGAATTCATACAAGATTGTTTGGATAAACACGATGATATAAATATTTTCATTTCAGTTGGGCATTATTGTTGAAAGGAATGATTGAATGGAAACTACTAGGGTTGCTTGAAGGTAAAGCTTGTGATACATAGGTAGAGAGGAGTTTTTGGTCCCAAAATTTAATATTTGGCAGCTAAGTAAAGATTATGAGAAGTAGAAAGAGACTAATTTGGTTTTTCAATGTTGGTATACTAAAATGATTCAAGCTTCGGTTGATTCGTATCATATTCCTTCAATTCTAGTTGATAAGTATGAGTCAATTTTGTCCTTTTCGGCTAATAACCATAATGTTTTCATTTCACCATGCACACAATCCTCTAGCAGAATAGAGGTGTTTCCTTTTTATGTGACCGAGGAATAGATTAAGTAAGCTATGTTGGATTGGACTGAGGAATATCAATGGAATCCAAATTCATATGTGGAAATACTAAATACTACAAAAGGTACTCTGAAGCAGAAAAGGCAATAGAAAGAATCTACAAGTTCGAAGCAGGTGTGGGGTTCCCCAAGGATTAATGCATAGAAGAAAAAAGAACCAGAACCTATGGAGGATGTACCTAAGAAGAGAAAGAAGAAAAGGAACACATTATTTTCATTAGTTATCATAAAAGAAGAAAAACCATAGATGTAGACAAAAGATACAATGTCGAAAACATACAAAGAGAAAATACAAACTCAATTATTTATTGAAGAAGGTGCTTCACCAATGGAGGTGAGAGAGTTATAGAAGATCATTGGGTCTATTTAGACCAATTTGAAAACACATAAATCATTACAAGTGAGGTCTAGCAAGCAATTGGGTAGGTTGAAAGGTAATTTGAATATTAGTGATCCTAAACATACAAGTACAATGATGAAGGTGGATGAGCCTACGAGCGAGACTATAGGAACAAAGATTTTCATGAGAAGGTATATAAGTGTTGATCCTCATGCAAATATATTGAATCCAATAGAAGAAATTTCATCAATGATGGTGAATCAACCTGCATTTGAGATAGATATGTCACATGTATATTTCCAACAGTTGTAATAGTATATTGCAATGTTAAAAGAATAAATGATTGCATGCAATGCAGACATGACAAAAGTTCACATTGACTTGTACTAGGTTCATTAAAAAATTATTGCATAGAATCCTTCTTTGACTATAGAAATAGAAGATTTACATATGGAGTTACGCCCAAAGGAAATGCTTTCTACTACTGTTGAAGAAAAGTGTCAATATATTAAAGACCTAGTGGAAGGTTTGTGTGCACATAATGGGACACTTAAAGAACAATTGTCATAGACATAGACACCAGAGAAAGAAAACTTGGAACAACATGTTTTCCAGGGAGAGGAGGCTTTTTATAAAGTTAAGAGTGTAGTGTAGAATTTGTCAAAGTTAGTGAACACAAGTTTTTCAATTAGGGGTTACTTGTAGGACGTACCTGAAGCAACAGAGAAAGAAGCACAAGTCAAATTGTTGGAAGAAGAGATCAGAAAAAATAAGTAGTCGTTACAAACATTGCCATTGTCTACAAGAATGGAGGCTATGAATGAAATATGTATCCTTGTCACGAAGATTGATACAACGAGGATAGAGCAACAACGAGTCGTTTCTCAGGTTATGGACTTGTAGGAGAAAGATAATATGCATTATGTTAATATTGCACAAGTTTAGGAGAATTATCATAAAGTTTTTGATATAGGTGAATCTATGCGACCATGTTAGCATCATGTCACCAAGGAAGATGGAGCAAAATTTTAGAATGATTTTGAAACTTTGTTGAAGTACGTGGAAGAAATGAATAGTCGGTTTGAAGGATTTGTAGTGTAGTTATAACATGTGTTCGCATCAGTTCGACAGGAGGTTCTTGAGTAAAGATGGGATCAAGGGCGAGCCCAACATAGTGTTGGGGTCCTATTGTCGCCATAGTGAAATAGTTTTTGTAATAGGGTGAAATCTTGAATCTGGGTGTCTGTTTTGGGGGGGGGGGTATGAGAAAAACAATGTTGTTTTTGCAAGTTTGTCAACTTCGAGCAAAAAACAAAATTAGATTTGTATTTAGAATTTCATTTTGTAGTAAAAACAAAAGTTGTAGATAATAGTGTTAGCTTTCTATCGATTATTTTTTACATTTTTTTTATTGGCATTTGATATGCCATTTTTGCAAGTATTTGATAGTATGTTATTAATTAATGAAATTATGATAAAAAGTCATGTTTATTGACACCATGTTATTCATTATTCAACTATTGTTCATTAAAAACAAAATATGTTATGATGATCTAGAAATATTGTATTAAAGGTTGTCTATAAGTTTGTATCCAACAGCCGCATGCAATAATTATTATAATTTTTGAAGTGGACCAATCTGAAAAACTAGCATAAAAATTACATGTTTAGTTTGACACAACATCTTCCCTAATTTCCAATTCAAAAAAAAAACTAGAAGTACCCTTTTGAAGACAACACATCAATGTTGGGCACTATGATTTTTGCAAAAAAAATTATCGTGTTTTTGAGAAGTTATTGAATTTTCATTTCAATGAATTCTATTAAATTTTGAAGCAATCTAGACACCTTCTAAGAAATATAATAAATAAAATTAGTGGATCACACCAAATTCAACAAAATTTGCATATATAGAAAGCAGATTGAACTATGCAACTAATGGTATTATTTGTGAAGAGAAATTGTAAGTATTTGATATGATCCGAGTTATCCAAAAATGGAAGAAGAGTCACAAATGAAATGGAATTCCATTTCTGAAAAATTTACAGGTTTTCGGTTGAACAAATATTTTGGCTGAAAGTTACTTTTAACGGATACTATTAATTTTAAAGTTAGAAAGTTAGAAAGTTAGTTTTGTCTAACTTTAAAGTTAACGGTATCTGTTAAAAGTAACTTTCGGCCGAAAGTTAGTTCTATGTTTTTGGCCGAAAACATAAATTAGTTCGGTTGAAATATTACGAAATATGGATTCGGAAAAATTATTCGTATGGAATAGACACCCAAATTCATGATTTCACCCAATAGTTTTATGTGACATTGTAAAGAAGAGTGTTGTGTTGTTTAGTTAACTATGTGTTTCGTAATTTAATAGAATAGTTAAAAGACACTAGAAAAGAGGCAATTGTTTTGTTAACTGTGTGTTCTATAATTTAATAGAATAGTTAAAAGACACTAGAAAAGAGACATAATTGTCTCTATTTTGTATAAAAAGGGAAGAAATGGGACTATCTTGGGTTGATGCTAATCCCTACTTTTGAGTATATGATTGTCATGAGAGTTATGATATAATTAATGGAAGTTGAATCAATTTTATCCCACTTTCTAAGTTTCAATGTTTACTGTGCATGATTTATGTATGGATTATATTGTGTGTCTAAGATGTTAATTGTGAATGATGAATTTATGTAATCCCATTTCCCACTTTCAAACTCTATAATTCCTATGACTATCTTGAGTGAGACTGTATCCTTTTTGGATGGTGAAAATATCGATGCTCATAGGATTGTTGTTGGTAACCTAGTTTAGAACCTTAGGTCTAAATCTGATGGAGAAATGGGAATAAAATGCTTATACCTACAATCATAATATGAATCATGGATATGATCCAAGCAAACTTATGGTAAGGATATAGATCCAATATTTATAAGATATTAGGAAACATTCCAAACTAAGTGAGTGGGCATGGAGAAGCTCAAGTTAGTGAAATTACAATTTACATACAAGAATACAACTCGTTGTACCTTATAGGCTCAACAATGCAACCCAAAAAGGGTTAGAAGAATTTGATGAATGGTACAGTGACTTCTACACTTTGGTCTAAATCGAGAAGATATATGGCAAGAGTTAAAACTTTTGTTTATATTATAAACTTCTTCTCATAATCATATCGTTTCCATTAAAGAAGATATATAGTCTTTTGTGATAGCTACACGAATCCATGCTCTAAAATACTATATTTTGTTCCGAAATTGATTGTCATGTGTGCAAAGTAGTAAAAAATTCAATACAAGTTTGGATTGCTGTATGTTTGTTAAACAAATAGGAAGAGATTACAATGCTCTTAGTTTACATTTGTTTACAAGTTTTTTTATTTAATGGATAATTTACATCAAAACAACAATGAAAAGGATTTTTTAACTAGTTCCATGGCCAATTTTTTCTTGGGATGCACTAAAAATGTTAACAAGTCCTATAAATGCCAATTTATCAAGAAGTATTCTTGTTCAATTCTGTAGGTTGGAAACATAAGTTGTTTAGATTTGTGTTGAATGGATTTTGATTGATTGCTATTAGTAAAAAATAGATATATTCTAGCCAATCATTGGTTTTTTAGGAACAGTATAGTGTTATATGTCTTTACATATCCTCCAGCAACAAAACAATATAACCTTGCTAGAAATAAACTTCAATCAATACATAGACATACTTGTGTATGTGGAATCCGAGGGAATAATCGAAACTATCCTTGGGGAACTATCTACTCTTCACCTTTTTCCATCGATGACCATAACTTCTAAATATTTATCCAATTGTCAAAGAAGTAATATGGACAATCAATAATTTAATTAGTGAGTGCGCATATCGTCTAGCAATGTAGGCAATGGGGATTCACATCATATCCTTAAAGATCCCTTAACAAAACTTCAACCACACAAATGGAAGAGATTAATAAACTCCCTCACCATCTCTCTTATCTAATAATTTTGGTTGGAGGTTATTGAGATACTCCCTTGTCGCCTCTCTTAGCTGACAATTTAGGTACGAGCCTCTCTTAGATGACAAGTTAGGTAGTAATGCATTGACTTCAGACATTGAAGTTTTTAGGTAGTAGGGTAAACAAAGAAAGGGAAAAATCACATGGATAATGGAAATAGGATAGGCTTCATTGAAGGAGTGAAAATAAAACACATATTAAATACAAATGAAAAGAATATTATTGAATGCAAAACAGATAGACATCCCAAAACTATTTACATCGCAAAGAATGAAGTATTAAGTATCTAAAAACAAGATTATTTGTAAAGGGCACAAATACAAGACTAATAGTGAGCCTCGAGATTATTTGTAAAGGGCACAAATACAAGACTAATAGTGAGCCTCGTGGGAAATATACCCAAAATTGATCTAGAAACAAAAGGGAGTTATTGTTAACAAATCAATAACAAAACTGCATACTTGTGGAATTGGAGAGAGAGAATATTCCTTGAGCACTGAGCACTCCTATAAGGATATTATGCTCCAATGCATGATGTTTCCATGCCATTTTAGAAAGACATTTCATGATGAACCAAAAGAGAGGGAATAAGGATAAAGACTGAGGGTTTTTCCTGCAGTGAACACTTGACTAACTAGGAGAGTATCTATAGGTTTATGGAATATTTCCCACATGTTTCTAGAGTTCATGTTATTCAATACTAAATTTCCATCATTATCCATTACAATTTACACCACGCCTTTACTCATAGTATCACTTTTCCATATTGAGCGACCAATGATTAAATTTGAAGGGTGGGTCATAATTTCAACTGGAAGGGCATTTATTCTCTGAGCCCTTCAGAGATGAAGGGAAATATAAATAATTGTACTTTAATGGACAAGTATAAATTAACCAAACCCTTTCACACAAAAAAAAAACAAAAACCAAATATTGTTCTTTCAGCGCTTGTTGTGAAAGCATGCATGTATGTGATGGAGGGGCCTAACTCAATTGAATCCTTGAAACTCATTGCATGTCCGAGTCTAACGATCCACGGTTTAGATTGAACCAGAATACCAAAAGAAGTTTATTAATGGTTGATTTCAGAAATTTATAGGTGTGAGTAGTTAAGTGCTTGTGGCTCTAAAATTTGTTGTGTTTTGTACTAGTCCACGATTCACTGAATCCATAGTCAAGGGTAGGAATTTAAATTATTTAATGAAAAAAATTAATGTGTATAACCTTTATGTTGAGAAATTTTTCCATGCTGATGCTTCCCACGACCCTCTTTATTGTCTTACCAAAAGGCATGATAATCAAGAAGAAGACCTAAAATTATGGACTTCACCTTCAATGAATGCCTTGCAATCATATTGGTAATAACTATTTTGGTAGCGCTGAGGACAAATGTCGTGAGAGACCACAAATTTTTGGAAGGACGGAGGGACATAACATTACAATCATGCAACTCATCAAACTGAAGACTATTCTTGAGCCAACAATTGTTTTTTTAATTTTATTAATAACCATTGTTTCTCCATATCGTGTTCCCAATGACACCTCCCTATAGCAATGCATAAATCAATTTATGCACAATTTGTGATCCTAGCTGCATGCCATTATTTGTATTTGCATGACATCGAGTGTTATTTATAGTTGTCATGAGTCCATGATATTCATGCAAGAAATGAATTCTTGTAGAGGAGGACTTTTCAAACCTACCTTTTGAATTTCATTTTGACGAAAAAAAATGGACATTGGTAGCGAGGGTCACATATAAGGTAGTAGGCACAAATGTTGGAGCTCGTTTCGGGCCTAGCAGTAGACTAGTAGTTGTTGACACATTGTCACACTTTAGATTACAGCCCCAAGTGACTCGAGAGTCATATTAACATCTCGATGGCTAGTGCCTCGTAGTCATTAATGATTATTGGCCATCTTCAACAACTAAGCACCGAGTGCATGACATGAGTGAGTAAGTGATTATAATTTATCATATTTACAATATTTTGAATGATGAGTTGAACTTTATAGCATAAGAGTTTCAACATCTTGAGATATTTATATGAATGGGTAGTTTCAAATGTTGCTCTTCTTTTGAAATGTTGATATAAATTATACCCTTCTTTATTGGAAGGGTAAAATTCAAATTTTATTTTTTTTTTGAAGGAAAATTTTAACTTTACACTTCTGGGAAGGGCTAGAACCATTTGGAAGGGCTGTGAAGGGTTCAATTTTGAACGTTGTGAGCGACTCGTCCAATTGAGTAACACGAGGTCTCAATCACTCTAGAATTGAAACTGGGCTCCTTCATCGACTTGGACGTAGCCTCCTGCATTCCATATGAGGGTAGTTTTGTTTTTATTGGCAAATGCAATGCCCAAAACGTAGAATCCCACCTTTACGTTGTTGTAAAATCCAAAGCTGAAATTGTTTTTAGAGAGTGCCAAGAAAATTAAGGCATTAAAGGAGGCCATCAGGTGGAAAGTGGGTGCACATCGATCGATGACCATTGAAGGAGGCCATTGAAGGAGCACATGCAATAAGTGGGTGCACATCAATCGACAATCAGATTGTTCTAGATGGTGATCTAACTGGCCTTCCCACTACTAAGACTGCACAATAGGCTAAAAAAAATGTAAGAATATTCATAGAGAAAACACCTTATGACATAGTTATGAAAAAAGTACAATACTTAATATTGAAATGTAATGCATTGCAATTGATAGTAATGGTGAAGAAACTTCATGTACAAAACCATGGTGAGTGTCAAACTACTCAATTTACTACTTAATGAGTGGATCTCCTATAATTGCATAACCACTTAATTGTTACATGAAAAATGTTTGATGAGAACTCTCCATAACCACTCATCCACTAGAGATAATATGCCTAACATGGAGAATCAATGTTCTTGGACCAAATAAGAGCACTAGTGTTTCCACACCTTAAAACATAACCATTAGTGTGCTTATACCAAAACTGAGCATCGGTGTACCTTCCCCACATTAGAGGAAATTTGGGGTCTAAAATGGGCCTTATAAGAAAACGTGTCAGTAATAAGTTCTTGTGAGTTGGAATTCAAGAACCAATAGAATTTCAATAAAATGAGTCAACCATAATGGTTGAATTGACATATTTGTCATAAAAAACTACTTTTTTTGTTCGTATTTTCGACATATCTCCCTATGTTTTTACTGAAATTTCGATCGGGAGAGCTCGTTGGATCTAGAATTTGATTCTTCATCCAATGAGTACTCACACTGCATACTTTTGACGGACCCCTCTACCCAAAAAACAAGAAATACCTGAAAAAATGTGATGATGATGTCATCATCACATTTTTTCAGGTATTTCTCATTTTTGGGGTAGCGGGGTCCATCAAAAGTATGCAGTGTGGGTACTCATTGGATGCGAAATCAAATTCTGCATCCAACGAGCTCTTCCGATCGAAATTTCAGTAAAAACATAGGGAGATATGTCGAAAATACGAACACAAAAAGTAGTTTTTTTCTTTCTTCCTCTGAAATTAATAAATATTATTTTATTATTTTAACTATTATTTTATTATTTTCCTTAGGAGACCCATTTTAGACCTAAAAATTCCTCTAATGAAGATGAGCATTGACACTTTTGCACCTTCCCCAAATATGAGCGATAACGTCGGTGCACCTTAACCAAAGAGTAGCACTAGTGTGCCTTCACCAAAGAGAAGCATCGGTACATTCACACATAATAAGAGCACCCCAAACATAAAATAAAATGCCATGAACATAAAATAGTTTTCCATGCGTACACAAACCTTGTTAACTTGCACATAAAAGGAGGCGAAAACCCCTATGGATATGCACCCATGCTACACAAAAATGTATCATTTTCTTTGCTAAACTTGGCCCTCATTTTCTATCCATGTATTTTGGAGAAAAATCATAACATAAATCCACAATTAACCTACAAAATAGAGGGAAAACCCTCAAAACAACAAAAATAACAACAAAACCAAATAAGAAATTATGAGCAATAGTGAGAAATGCAAAATAATAGAAATAAAATAGAAAATGGGAAGAAATAAAACAATGAAGAGGGAAAGAAGTGGTTTCTTCCATGCAATATTCTTCCTCTTCCTCTTTTCTCTTGTAGAACCATGTGAAATGAAGAAATGAAACAAACCCATTTTTTCCCTCTTCTTAAGACGTGTTTCCTTGTTCTTTCAAAAGTTTAAAAATCCTTCCTTCTTTCACTAAGCAGGGAAAACATATATATTTTGATGTTAAACCCTGAAGTAAATCCACCATTAACCTGCAAATAGAGACAAAAACCTTAAATGTGGAAAAAATGTGTAGCAGAATTAACTAAAAACATAGGAACAATAGCAATAAATGGAATAAAATAGAAATCAAATCAACAAGAAATCAAATAAGGAAAAGGGGGAAAATGGTTACTTGGCTGATACTATTTATGTTTCCTTGTATTCATGGATATTTGTATTGCATTCTCCTTTAGAAACACTTCATCTTCCTCTTCTCTCATGTGAGATGAATAAATAAAACAAACCCTCACTTTTTACTTTTTTTAAATCACCTTTAGGTTTTTCCTGCTTCTTTTAATAATTTAAAAAAAATGTGAATTATTGTTCAGTGCTTCGGCCTATTATGAGCATCGGTGCTCCAAAACCTCAAAAAACAGCATTGATGTGTCAAAACCTTAAAAACAACATTGGTGTGCATATATCTAAAAAATGTGCACCAGTGCGCATATATCTCAAAAAGGAGCACTAGTGCACCCATACCAAAAGATAAGCACCCCTGTGCCCTTACCAAAAGATGAGCACCGATGCTCCAATACCTAAAATATGAGCACTAATGTGCCCATACAAAAAGATGAGCACCGATGCATCATTATTAAATAAGAGCACTTATTTTTTTTGGGATATTGACTCTCTGGTGCACATTAGTATCGAAGCACCAGTGCACTTAAGTCTTAGACTAGTGTGGAGCACTGATGCTTCTTGGCCAAAATGAAGCACCGATGTATTTTTGACATATTGTTTCTTTGATGCGCTTGTATCCACAGAGCGCCGGTGCGTTTGACACTAAAACGCATTGGTGCGACATAATGGTTTAGATGCACCAACAAAAATATCTGCTAAAACCTTTGCTCGCTCGCCTCCATTAGCAACCTCCACTATAAATGCAAAAGTGAGAATCTTTTTAGAAAGGTTCCACAAAAACCTGTTTTCCTTGTAGTGACATTGAAGAGAACCAAGTGAGAATCATTTACAGCAACCCATCTCCCAAACAAAAAGTGAAGACTATCAATGCTTTTATGGTTCATATCTCTCTTTTTTAAGATTCTAACTTATATGGTGTATGCTTACTATTATGTTAGCGTGTACTATGGAGAGGCCAAGCTATCCATACTATTTTGAAACTAAATGTGCCTTTTTGTTAAGAGATTCAAATACATTTTCAAATTTTGATCATAGTTATTCTCAAACTTTTAAACTTGAAAGACTATTAATCTAAGAAAGCAACTAAAATTTACTTAGTTGAAATTTCAAACTACATTAAAATTTACTTATTCATATAAATATATAATCTTACTCTTACTTGGGAACACTAATTAGGGAGCTAGTTTCGTTCTTCAATAAAATCCAGTTGACTAAATAAAAAAATTGAGTTCTTGAACCCAAATGGGGAGATCTATCTAACTTCTGTTTAACTTCCTACCTGCCTTCACCCTTCTTACTGCCTTGCCTTAGATCTCTTTATACCTGGACGTATCCCTAGCCCGTTTCGATTTTTCCACCTGTGCCTTACTGAGGAGACGATGATTAACTTTACGGCGGGCTTGCTCCTTGCTTGCGAGGAGGCTTTACTTACATTAATAAAGGCTCATCGATACTTCATTTAAACTTTAATTATCTATTAATCATCCACCACCAATAAGGAATTTACTTCTTCATATGAATATATAATTTTACTCTTACTTACATTAATAAAGGTTCATTAATACTTCCTTTAAACTTTAGTTATCTACCAATCATCTACCACCAATCAAGAGATAAGATCTTTAGTCATAATTAATGATCTTTGACCTCTCGCTTGATTTAATGACTAAGATAGATTGGTTATTTTAATTGAAATTTCCTTTGGTGGAATGCATTGAATCATGAGAGGTAAACAAGTCATTTGAGAGAATTAATATGCACTGGTCGTAATAACAATGCCCCACTATCATCTGCTCAAAAAACCTTTTTCAGCATAAGATAATGAGTAAACTTTAAAAAATCCCATACTAAAAAAATCTGCATGCAAAGTGCCACCATTACCCTTCAAGAAATTTTTGGATCCTTAATACTTGCATTAAAAATCTCGAATGATGACTATAAAAGGAAAACATCGTCAAAGGATGTTTATATATATATATTAACAGTTTCAATATAATAACTAAAAAATTATAGTTAGTCAAAAGTTTTAATAGAAACTTAATCATTGCATTGGTGCACCATAACTGATTTACACACATAAGTATGTTACTAATTGATATGCATTAAAAAAAACGTGACACTTTTGCATATGACATATTTAGATGTCCAAGTATGTATTTAGGTATTAAAAACAACGGGGAATTGATTCATAAATATGTATCAATGTGCCATAGATAAGTATACACACCAATGCTTTATAATATATTGTTCCTCGGTGCTTCATTATTAAAATTACACTCCAATGTGTATTTCATAAGTAAGAGTACCTCTCCATATATCAACTTGTGCACCATAAGTGGTTGTAACTATAATGATAATGTTATCGTCGAAGGACTTGGTGTATTGGTTGGCATCAATGTTTTTAGTATAATTTTACGATATTTGTGTATAAATATGTTTAAATTATATTTAGTGTTTAAATATATATATATTGTATTTTTTAGTTTAAATAAATGTAATGCATTAATATGTTGTAGTGTTGAGTTTATCCATGTTGATAGATTAGTGTTAAAGTTGTATTTCCATGTACTTATGTGATGTAATATTGCTAGGGAATTTGAACCTTGAGGAAGACAATTGTGTTAGTGTGGAGAGCTTGTGTGATACAATCATGTTGAATCCAAGAAGGAATGTCTTGTGTTGATGCTTGCTTGTTTAAAATATTTGGTAGGGGATATATTTTTTTAGTTTTCCCTAGCTAGGGTTTTCAAGAGCTTGAAGAATTGTACCAACTTGTGATAAGCTATGAGTACTCTCTCTCTCTATATATATATATATGAATGATAACCTTAAGATTAACAATATTTGTCTTTCCATATTTTGCAACCAAAAGAATAGCATTTAAAAGTAAAATGTTGATTTAGAGATAAGTATTTCAAAAGATTAGTTTTGACATGTAACTTTTTGGTAAGTTGAGCTTTAACTTTTTGTATTTTTCTTAGCAAGATTTGTATTCGCGAGGAAACTTCATGGGAAGACAAGGAGAGGGAGAGAGAAACATCTTGAATATTCTCAAAGAGATAGCTGTTGTGAGATGTTAGGATTTGCTCTTTTGATGGTAGTGTTTGATCTATGCATATAAACCCTAGAGAAGAACATGATGTTGGAGGTGATGATGGCTCTTGTGGCTCTTGTTGTAGCAATTGGGTTTTTACCCTAGTAGAAGACATGGAAAGGGGAGTTAATAATATGCACAATTTTGGAGCCTTTTTATTTTGAAATGTAAGGCAATGGCAGGATCGTGGAGAGATGAGCCCGATGATTCTTGAGTTTACTATGATTCCTTACTTGGAAAAAGATTCGATTGTTGAATTATTTATGTACCATGAAGGCGTTGATGCTTATGTTGCTGCAAGAGTTGAATACCTAGGGTTTGAGGACTGAAATGCTATGAAGGACGTGCATATTTGGAAGCTAGTTTTATAGTTATCTTGACATGTGCTTGTGTGATGCAACATGTAAAGGGTTTGCAAACTCAAAGGAAGGCAATCTTGCCAATGTGGAGAGCTTGTGTGATACATGGTTGTTGAAACCAAGGAGGACTTTCTTGTGTTGATGCTTTTGTATTGTAGATTGTGGGTGGTGAGTAGGGTTTTCTTGGTTTTCCCTAGCCAAGGGTTTGGATAGCTTGAAAAATTGTACAAACTTGTGATAAGTTGTGAGTGTGTACATGTAATTCATATGTTGTTTGCGTGTGTTTGAGACGTTTTTGTTATCTAAAATTGTGTAATATGAAAAGTTTTTATAAGCTTGTACAAGAAAAATGCTATCAAACATAATCTAAACACAAAAATTAACAATGACTCACACACATTATCACAAAGATTTATCTTGCAAAAAAACCCAAAAAATCAATATACTTGAGACTTTCTTTACTCTCCATCTCATTATATTATATTTACACTATAATGTCCAAAACTCTAATTCATTAATATGAATTAAAATAAAATGTTAACTTAAATTTTAAACATAAAATATTATTTTAAAAAGTAACTTTTTTTTCTTCCGTTATAAAGCTTTTCAAATATAATTTTGATAAGTGTTTACTTTCATGTTATTTAATTTATTTTTCTTAGTTTTATTTTACTTACCAACCTTGATTCTCTCTCTCTTTATATTTATATATATATTATTATGTATAAACGTTACAATGATATTTAATGAAAAATTAATGGCAGGGCATAACTATGTTTTTATGCAAAAAATATTTGTCATTACATATGCATGGAAAGAAAAATTACCAGCATAGATCCATCTTAAAGGTGGCTCTACCAAGCGTCAAGAGGGATCAAATCTCTCGAGGTGCAAACCCTTTTTAAAGTGCAAATGCAAAGAAACCTCGGTCTTGTTGCCACGTGAATATTTCTAACTACTCTTATGAATGAAAGGATCTTATCTCCCAGTTTGAGTTCTAGCTTGTTGTTATTCTCTTTATCAAGATGTTAACTTAACTACACAAATATAGCTTCATGTACCCGAAAGGCTCTCAAATGCAATCAAATGTTAAATTTCTCTTCACAAAAACCCATACACGAATAGCTGACACCCTAGGGTTCTTTCTCTGCTTCGTTAAATTCGAATCAAAAGACACCAAGTTTTTTGAAAGAGTTCTTTGATTAATTTGATAAATGTTTAGTTTATTTTGGTATATATTCTCAAAAATTAATTGGCTTATCAAGCCGGCATATTTTTATTATGTTTTGATATTTATCTTATGTTGATCAAGAGGACCAATTTTTTGGTATATTCAAACTATTTTCTTTTATTTTATATCTTTATTTGAGCCAATTATAAACACGAAAGGAGTTACACATCCCCCTATTGGGCTCTAGAATGTGCCTCTCAACGCAATAAAGTGAATATTAAACTTAAAAAACAATATTATATTTAAAAACTTGGTTTAATATTAATTTTTAAACTTAGCACTATAATGATTTAAAGGAAAGCAAAACAAAATTGTGGTTGATGCAATTTTTTTTTGCTAAATAATTAATAAGAACATCAATGAATATATTGTAATTGTAATAGTAAGAACATCAATGATATATATATATAAACCGTGAGAACCTTTCCAAGCAACTTATCGAGCTTCGTCGATTTTTGGATATCAAAGTCACGACCTGGGCCTGGCTAAATGTTGGACAAGGCTTCCAGCGAGAGTACGGCCACCATCACGGTCATACAGGAATTTTTTGGGGTGCAGCACTGTTTTACTAACACCTCTCCACAAGAATCAAAACCAGACTTCCATCGAGACAACCATCAAACCTCATCGTTGGCTCTACCCTATATATATTATTCTAATTACCCATAAAAGTTGTGATGACATTAATGAACGGGCATAACTATGTTTTTATGCGAAAAATGTGTGTCATTACATACTCATGGAAAGCAAAATTATAAGTGCACGACACGATTTAAGATTTATGATGCTATCTTTAAAGGAAACATATAAAAAATGACACATAACATGTGTCAATATTTGTATTAATGATTTTTCATGATTAATAAGGAAATGGACAACAGATTTTTCCAAGGGAAAATGAATAACAGATTTTCCAAGGGGAAATGGATAACAGATTTTTCGAAGGGAAAAGGAATATTTTACCTGAAATGCCGCTGACAAGACAGATTAATCAAAAAAAAAACATCGAAAAGTCTATGTTTTTAATACTATTTTTCACATAAACCAAAATGCAAAGGACTCAAATGTGGCTATGAGATGCGGTCGTGTTTCCATGGAGAACTATGCATCATAGTTTAAGATAATGAAAGTGATTGATATCACATTAAAGAAGTAAGACAGTGAGAAAAAGATGCCCAAATTTAAATTTAGAAGCAACTTACAAACGCTAAAGCCAACTACGAAAATGTAACCAGATACTTCCAAGTATCTACACATATAAATAAATAAATATATTTATTTATTTATTTATTTATTTATTGTTTTCTTAGTTTTTGAGTTTTTTTTATAAAATATTAAACTCCATGTAAACTAAATTTCAAAACATTCTCATAAAGAGATGATTATTGTATAGGTTTCCACAAAGCTCCACCCCTTTTTTCCCGCAAGTTATGGTCATGAGGTTCTACTTCCAAAGGATAATGGAGCACACTTAAATAAAGCATACTCATCGCATATTCACAGGAGTGGATTACCACTTTTTTTGTTTGTTGGTTTATTGGGTTGGGAGAGGTTTTTTTAATAGTATACGTGGGTAAGGTGTATTAAGTATATAACATTAATGTGATACATGTTGGTTCAAAAATTTATTTTTATTTTTATTTATTTTATTTTTTTCAGATGGAAAGATCCACGGGAAACCCAGCAATACTTCCCCACATTCGTGGATGGTAGAGGTGGTAAACCGCCGGCCATCCTAGTAGAAGGCCTAAACCTCAGAGGACTCAAGGCTTGAACCCGTGACCTCCCCCCGAACCGAGAGAGTGTACGCACGTCTTACCAATTGAGCTAACCCTTGGGGCTATAAAAAATATAAACTATAACCTATAAACTCTTAACTCTATATTTATATAAATATTTTTTTACGTCTTTTTTTTTATGGATTAGATAAATCCCAACTCATGGATTGACACTTCCCTTTAACTTCTCTATTTTGTTGGTTGGGCAATCGACGCTTCAATGCACTCTATTATTAACGTTCTATCTATTGATATACTAGAAAATTGAAACACAATACATGTATATTTGGTGATTTATTTCATCCAATGATTCTTTAAATTGATTTAAAATTGATTTGGAACATCATATTAGTAGTATATAAATCTTTTCATTGTGGCGAGAGACACTTTCCTCATTCAAAAGGTGTAGTAGTCACTATCCATAGCCTTCTTCAAAACTTGAGATTTTATCATTTATTTAATCTCGAAATAGAGGAACAATTGCTTGATCGAATTCTAAAAAGATTCAATAGTTTTTCCCTTCTATTATATCAAATTTTGTTCTGATGGAGGAGTAGTTTTATAGTAGCTTAAACCTTCTATCTCTTCATCCTAAAGCAGAACTGAACACCAAACCTGATGGCCTATGGATGTAGATTATGTTGAATCTTTAGTTGTTTTACTTCAATTTGAGGCTTCAAGTCTAAAAGAGCCATAGATTTTGTTATATATATATATATATATATATCACCATTACCCTTCAATTGAAAGAGTCACACCAATCCAACATCAATGTAATATCTATATGAATATGGTCGATCTATCAAGTATCAATTGTACAACTAGCATCCTTGCATTCCTAATGGGTGCTAATTTATTCAAGCACACACTGGGTCACAACCCATTACCAATGATACAAGAAATTAGTGCGTAGAAAGTTTTTCTATTAAGATTATCATTTTGAAAATAATGAAATATATATGTAATTACTACAATTACTTTTTTTTCAGAAGAAAAAATACCGATCTTTGATATTCAATAAGAATCAAAAGACATGGATATACATAACCATCAGCTTAACAGAAGCAAGAAATCATGTCCAAAAATACTCATGGACAAAAAAAAACAAAAACTATCAGCAAGCAGTCATGTGTACAAAAAACATAAAGTCTGATCATTGCAGACTTTTCTCATCATCCATGAATGATCAGGTCAGAAGTACTTCCAGTATGATGGTAATTAACATGCAAACCATCCTGAGCATAAACCTGCTTGTTGATAGGCTTCCAAATAGAAACAGGCAGAAAAAAACATACATATACATAAGATGCTGAAAGATGAAAAATATTGCATCTAGAAAAGTCTGTAATGACAATTCTCAATGGCCTTCCCATCCAAATATTCAGTGAAAAGTGTAGATCCAATGTTCAAGTTCACAGCCTGCATTGATAGACTATCAGCCAGCACATTGTGCTCACGGAAGATATGCCTGAAAATCACCTGAGGGGCCAATCTTTGCATAAATTTAATATCTTCGCACCAGTGAATGAGAGTGGGCAGATCAAGGGCAGATAGATCATTAATCCATGATATGATTACCATTGAATCCCCAAAGATCGAATGTATGGGCAATCCCATCAAATTGCTCACTCTTAGTACAGCCCATAATGCCAATAGTTCGGCCCTTGTGTTTGAACTACTGCCACATCCCAATGAGAAACAGTAATAATGGGTTTCACTTAAATAGATCACAAACCCAGCTCCTCCCGCCTTCACAGTGGCTGCTCCATCAAAATACCCGCAAGGAAAGACATGATTCGGTTTTGTTCCAATCTGTCTGCACTTTTTAACTTTTTTAGGCACAGGGAAAAGGTAAATATAGCTCTCGACTTTGGAGATAAGGACTGATGCACAAGGTTTCGAATTCTCAAATATACAGTTATTGCGAGAGATCCATATATACCAGAAGATAAACAGAGGTATATATCTAAAGGGAGCAGAGCTGTAGATGTTATGTAACCACAGAGTTAAAAAGGACAGGACAGATCTGGGGGGTGGAAGAGAAAAACCAAAACGGGATGAAAAGTATGAGAAAATTTGCAATGAGAAGGGGAAATGTAAGAAAAGGTGGTCGACATCTTCATAATTGCACTCACAATGGATGCACCAGCTCGGTCCAGAGTACCCACGAGACTGAAGATGGTCCCAAGTAAGGATCTTCCCTTTAACCAAGAGCCAGCAAAAGCAAACAAGTTTTGATGGGATGTTGAGTTTCCAAAGAGATTCTAAAACAGGAATATGATCCCCAGCAATAAAGTCATCAATAATGCAATTGTACCCTATAGCAGCACTGATATGGCCCACGAAGTTACTGTGTGACCAGAGGAGGGTATCCGGGGAGTACTTCAATCTGATCTGATTAAATTCCAAGCCTTTGATATAAGAATCCCACAAAGTTTTCCAATCAACACAGAGGTCTAATTCTTCAGCAGTAAACCAATAGCCATCAGCAAAAGAGGTGTGATTCCTAGCTTGATCAAGGGTGGATATCCCATAATCTGCCAGGTAGTCTCGCAAATCTGCCGGGAGAGTGAAGGTGGTGTCCATACCATCCACCGGATCCACCCCAATAAGAACCTCCGAACCACAGCCTATTTGCCAAAGAATACCTCTCCCAATCCATGGCAGAGTCTTTATAAAGCCTTTCCAAATAGGCGAGGCAGCCCTGTAACAGAATTTCTTTTTGCGTAACCAAGAGTGTAAAGACTGTTGGAGACATCTACCATCATACACACTCTTTCAGTCAAATTGGCCTAGTTAAACCACTATCCTAAGTTTAATTGACATCAAGGAGCATTAATTACC
>LPNX011056472.1:0-40512 GCA_001517045.1 Pseudotsuga menziesii
ATGCAAACAGATTATACCAGAGTAGGAGATTAAGGACTGGTGGGAACGTAAAGTTGCAAACTATCTGTAGAATTACGCGCGAAGGAACATATTAACAATTGCACAAGAAAAAGAAAGATTTTTCACAGAGACACACGAAAAGTTTGTCGAATAAGTGCCCCGACTTTTGAATAAAATCCTAGATGAGAAAGCCGGAAGCGACTAAAGAACAACAGTTGCTGGAAAAACTGATCCTAGGAGGTAGAACAAACTTGTCGGAGTGGTTTGAGAAAATCACCGATGACTTCTGTGACGAGCAAGCAGTCGAAGACAGAACTTCGATGGAAACAGTTAAGGAGAAATTTTACACAGATCTCACCGACCAATTTCTGTGTTCCTTACCAACCCTGCTGTTCAATTTCCTGATTGAGAAGGAAGTAGGACACATTGTCGAACCTCGTCCATCACTTCATGAACTGACTTGAAACTCTAACTAGGTGGAGAAGCAAAGGAAGTGGGAAAAATTTATTGCAGAAAGAGAGTGGGAATACTTCCTAAGAAAATAAACTGAACTATCCGAGCTTTCTAAAAAGCATCGGGTAGGCTATGGGGGGGTAGGTGTTCATATGTCGAGATAGAGTAGAGTGGATTCTAGTCGACTAGAAACAGATACCAGTCACCAGTAATGAGAATCCGAATGAAAGGGAACTCAAGAGAATAGTATCATATGAAGGTATGTCAAACATTTAGAAAATAGAGAGGGAAGAGAGACAACATAGGAGGGAAGCAAGAAGAGAAAGAGCCTTAGAGTTGCATAGAGGAAGGAGTCCTAGGGTGACCGACAAAGAAGAGAATCCACCAGAGTTGAGTCATGACCGACATGAGGAAGGCATGGAACAAGAAACGTCCCCTATGGAGGAAGAATTGTGGATAGAGCAGCTGGAAGCTCTCCAATTAAGATCCCCCAATGAAGGAACAACCCTTTCTCCATTGAATCTGCGTACTTGAATACAGACTATTGTCGAAGAGGACCTATAACTATGAGCTGGTGACTTTAGTATATGGAGTCGACTAGACGACGAGACACACACTGGACGACACCTCATTATACGTTGACCAGAGGAAGGGAATTGGGTGATATTCCAAGCAGCACCCTCCAACCGAAGTATCCACTTACTCTTATCGACACATGAAGGAGCACCCCCACCCCACCAAACACAGCTTTAGAAGAGACAGAACATTCAGAACTGTGGACAAATAGTTTCAGTGGACCATCTATAGAAGAAGTTGACATCAACCAACTACAAGTCAATGAAGAATCGAAAACCGACAGGAACGCAAGTTCCATCGACCATAGTCCCACAGAGCCGAATAAAACAATAACCCCACCACCCTCACCACCACCCCCAGCTCCACTGCCGCCACCTCCCGAGAGTAGTGACAGTGATTCAGATATGGGTCACGGATTAGCTCACATTCCTCTATATGAGGGGGATGAGGACCCCAGAAGACACTGGTTCATCTGTGAGTTGAATTGGGAGGCCAACCAAGGTACAGATGAATATTGACAAATGGCACAGTTCACCGATGCCTTAAGAAAAAGGGCATTTACATGGTACATGACCTTTTCGGAAAGAAAACCTAGAGCAACAAAGGCCGAGATTAAGGTGCAATTCTTGTCATTTTTCAAAACTCCAGATGCTAAACACCTGGCCACGAAAAAACTAAAAACTACATCATAAAAGCCAGGGGAAACTGTCCACGACTACGATAAGCATTGGAAAGACCTTTTGAGCCAGTTGGACTATGTTATAGATGAACAGTTACTAATCCATTGGTTTCTTGCAGGACTATCTTAGAAAGTGCACTGACACATCAGTCTGGAAACGTTCAAATCTTACGAAGATGCACTAACAAAAGCTCTTCAGGTGTAGATGGACAAGGAAATACCCGCTTACCCCGTGGAACACAGATTGGAAGAACAGCTTGAGAACGTACAGAAGTCTCTAAAAGAGTTAAGCCTCAAGAATTAGGAGATCTGGTGCACCAAATGCTCGACGGTCAGCCACTCCAAAGATAAATGTCGACAGGATTACAGCCAACAGGACGTTCAATTTGTATAGATGAAGTTGTTTTGTGACATTTTCCAGGAGCACGGAGATCACTCGACGAAAGATTGCTCGTTCAACATAAGGAATGGCAAGGCCTCCTAGTGTGCCATCTACGAGACCAAAAGTCATAACACGGCCGATTGTCAGTTGAACCTGAAGAACCGACAAAACTATCAGGCGGTCTACCAAACTAATGCAGTAGCACAGCATAACGAACAAAACAATCTAGAAAACGATCAGAATGGACATAGATACGATGGTCGACGATACAAGCACCAGTATGACAATCAACATGCGAGCTATGGAGGAAGAGGTTAATTCCCTGGGAATTGAGACAACTGACCGCGTTGACCCATCCAGTGCTTCACATGTTATAAAGAGGGACATTGGTACGCAAACTGTCCATATAAGGATAGAACTGATCTCAAATTTTGTACTCACTGTGGGGTAGGGGATCACTCACTAGAGGATTTCCCTACCATGTTAGAAAAAATTAATACAAAAAAAATTGTTTATGTCTTGTCGTGTGTGCAAAAAAATGATGTAATACACACCAAAAATTTGCGTATTATAACTCGACAAGGAACAAAAATAGGAGTTGATAACCCAAGAATAAGTCAAATAAAAGAGAAACATATCTATGCTGACCCACTGAAAGAGAAACAAACATACAAAGAAGCAACCCATGTATTCAAATAAATCGCACGACAAGAAAACGTTCATGACATTCGACATAACACAATAAACGAACTGATCCAGCTCATTCAGAAAGACAACTCAGTATCCCAATTCATTGATTTGCTGCATGAAATAAAATGTACCAACTCTGAAAAACAAACAAAGAACATCTGTAGCCTAAATAAAAAAGAAAAAGGTGATGCCGACCCACTTGTTGACCTGGAAATCGAAGGATACCACATCCGACAAGTAGTGCTCGATTTTGGCTCACAAGTCAATGTTATGACTCATGAAACTTGGGAACAAATGGGCCGACCTCGACTCTATAAGTCAGGCATATACCTAAAACTAGCCGACCAGGGCCTAATTGAACCCATTGGAGTTTGGAAAAACGTTGACATGACTATAAAAGGAATCTCAACCAAGGTTGATTTCGAAATCATTGACCCAAAGGAAGGCTCCAGTTCCTTCCCAGCGTTATTCGGTCGACCTTGGGGTAGAAATATGAAAGCATTTATATCCCTGGACAAGGAACGAATCAAATTAAAAGGAAATGGACAAAAGGTCATCATACCTATTCATCCATCTCAAGGGGAACCTTGGACTGAACCTATTGATGAAGAAGTCGATGTCCGAAAACTCTACCAAATCCAAAACAATGTAGATTACATAGAACCAAATATCCATGGTGAACTGCATTTAGGAAACCAAGACTTGGTTGGTTATAACTCAGACACCAAATTATATGATTGGGAGATCGAGAATTATGAAACATAAGCAAGAGGGTGCCGGACTATACAAAAAGTGCAGAAAAATCCCACCCAACAGTGCTTCATAATGTCCATTGTACCAAAAATATTTGAGAAGAAAATTAGGGAACACCCTACCTTACAACCTACCAACCTGAATAATACATAACTACCAAGATATAAAGAAAGGGAATCACCATTCATGCATGTCGAACAAGTGTCCAAAAATATTGGTGAACATGGCCGACTTCAAATCCTAGTCGAAACTTTTACAAGACAAGCTGCTAGATGGTGGGATACCCATCAAACAAGACTACAGACCTGGAAAACTACTTCGACCTACTTTGCTGAAAGTTTTGGAGGAAATAAGTTAACCCAACAAGCTCAGATACCTATATTCACTCAAGGACAAAACCCAGAAGATCATATCAACACCTGTGAAAAGGAGTGGAGAAGACTTGGGTACAAGGATGAACGCGTATGGCCACACTTGTTCCCATCAACCCTAGCCGACTTACCAAACAAATGGTATAAGATGTAGGAAGCTAGAGGTGAAACCTTCTTATGGCACGAACTTAGGGAAAATTTTATTAAAGATTTCAACTTTACCCCACAAAATGAAAACTTGGTCAAAACAACAAAACAAATAAAAGAATTTATCTAGCTGACAAAAAACAAACCCTTACAAGATAACGGACAAACATGGAAATGTAAAAATATACAAACAAGATCAAAGCCACAGTTGACAAGATTACAATTAGAAAATGAAAACACAGAAGGAAAAAGATTTCAATGGAAATCCAACCATATTGACACAACCAAGCCTATCTGTACAATCCTAAAATTCGAAACAACTGACAAACAAGATACCAACAGAATGACTGCAGCTGACTTCCTTGCCACATTCTCACAATTCAAAGAAGGAATTCGACTGATCAATGAAGCCAAAGCACCAGAGTGGCTAGATGCTAAAGTCAAAACTAAAGAAGTTGACATCTCAAATGATGATCGACCAAAAATGGCAAAGATTGGTGACTACTGGAGTGAATAACAAACCACGGAGATAGTGAACTTATTAAAGGAGTTCCAAGATGTATTTTCTAGAGATTACAAAGACCTAAAAGGCTCATTCCATGAAATGGGAGAGATGAAAATTGATACTAAACCTGATGTTCGACCTGTGAAGAAAAGACCTTATAAACTAGCTCACAAATACAAGGAGATAGTCAAGAAGGAAATTGATAACATGTTGGCAGCAGGCATCATCTACCCTATCGACCAATCAGAATGGGAAATTCCAATGGTTGTAAAACCTAAGAAACATGACCCAACCAGACTAAGAATTTGTGTTGACTTCAGGGAACTAAACAAAGTAACACTGACAGACCCATTCCCAACACCTTATGCAGATGAAATATTGAATGAAGTTGCAGGACATGAATGCTACTCATTTACAGATGGATTTTCAGGCTATAACCAATTTCCAATAGCTAAATAAGACCAGAAGAAGACAACCTTTCTATGTGAATTTGGTTCGTTTGCTTACAAAGTTATGCCTTTTGGATTAAAGAATGCACCTGCATTGTTTTCTCGAATTGTTGTCAAAACATTTCAGGAATATATCTATAAGACCATGGCAGTATACTTTGATGATTGGACAATATACTCCATGCTGAAAGATCATTGCAAATGGCTCAGACTTATGTTGGAGAGATGTCGACATATCCAACTATCCCTAAACATCAATAAATGCATATTTGTGAACCCCATAGGAATATTATTAGGGCACATTGTCTGTAAGGAATGCATTAAGGTTGACTTTGCAAATATCAAAATTATTCTCGACCTAAAACCACCAGTAAAACCAAAACAAGTCAGGGTGTTACTTGGCCACACATGCTATTACAGAAAATTCATAAGATATTATTCAGATATGACCTATCCTCTTGAAGAACTATTAAGAGAAGATCAAAAGATTAAATGGACAGAAGAGTGTCACATATCATTCGAAAAATTAAAAAGAAAGCTCGTTGAAGCTCCAATCCTAAAATTTTCAAACTGGTCGATCAAATTCCATGTTCATATTGATGCATCAGGCCTCGCAATAGGAGCAATCCTAACTCAACCAGGAGATGATGGAATGGACTATCCTATAGTTTACAGTAGTAGAAAGTTAAATAAGGCTAAAAGAGACTATTTGACAACAGAAAGAGAAGCCCTAGGAATGGTCTTTTCCCTACAAAAATATCTACATTATCTATTAGATAATCCATTTATATTCTATACGGACCATCAGGCCCTCAAGTACCTCGTCAATAAACCACTACATCATGGAAGAATCTGTCGATGGCTACTTCTTTTCCAAGAATTTGAGTTTGAAGTCATTGTTCGACCAGGAAAGTTAAATGTAGGTCCCGACCATTTATCCAAAATCGACACAGGAGAAGAACCGACAGGAGTCAACAATGACTTACCTAATGCACATTTATTTCAGGTAGAAGCAGTCCCAGTAGAAATAGAAGAAATAGCTCAGTTCTTAGAAGATGGACATGCACTAGAAGGTATGAGCACCAAGAAAAAGCAAATCGTAGGGATGAAGGTTTCACCATATAGTCTCATCAATGGATTTTTATACAAAATGGGATTAGATGATATCCTCAGAAGATGTGTACTAGAACATGAACGAGACCACATTATGCATGAAGCACACTATGGACCTATAGGAGGACATTTTCAAGCAGACACGACTGCAAAGAAAATCCAATAATTAGGATTATGGTGGCCGACACTCCACAAAGATTGCAAAACTTTTGTTAGTCGATGTGACAGATGTCAACGATTAGGTCGACCTCTGCCTAGCACATAAATTCCTTTGATATCAATAAACCCAAGTTTGACATTTGAAATCTGGGCCATAGACTTCATAGGACCATTTCCTATACCAGCGAAAAGGTCAGGTGCAAGGTATATCATTACTGTGGTTGAATATGTCACTAAGTGGGCAGAAGCTGAACCAGTCGACACATGCTCTAGTGAGATAGTCGCTACGTTTATCTATGAGAATATTATCACTAGATTTATATGTCCACTAACCCTTATTAGCGACCAAGGGACACACTTTATCAACGGAACTATCAAAACACTAACCGACCAATTCCAAATTGACCACCGTCGGAGTACAGCATACCATCCTCAGTCGAATGGATCAATTGAAGCATTCAATAAAACATTAACAACAGGATTAACCAAAATATGTAATGCTCATAAGGACGACTGGGATGAGAAAATACCTGCAGTCTTATGGGCATACAGAGCAGCACATAAACGATCGACCGACCAAACTCCGTTTCGACTAGTCTATGGACAAGAAACAGTAGTCCCACTACACTTCCAACAATAGACACCTATCATCGCAAAAATACTACATGTCGATGTCGAACAAGGAAGGAAGGACCGACTAGTGCAACTCAGTAAGCTGGAAGAGCACCGTCTCATGGCTATACAACACCAAGAAATCCAGAAACAACAACAGAAAGCATGGCACGACCGCAACATCAAGAACAAAAACTTGTCGGTCGTAGACTTTGATTTACTATACAATAGTCGATTCAAAGGTAAACCTAAGAAATTCCACACAGAATGGATGGGACCTTACGTTGTCAAAGAGATACATCCCAACGGATCAGTCCGACTACGGATGTTACAGGGCATAGTATTTCAGAAGCTTGTTAATGGAGCCCGACTAAAATGCTACAGAAACTAATTCAAAAGAAAAATCATATAACAACCATAACCGTCAACCAAAATCCATAAAAAACCTAAAAATTCCAAAACCAAAAAAATATCGCACATACAGAAAGCCATGACAGGAAATTACCATCTTGACAACTGCCATCATGCCCATCGACATAACACCATCGACCATTTTCATCGACCGACCACTCCCATCGACCATTGTTATCACCGACATCGACCGACGACTTCGATAGTCCCATCACGCATTCATGACATCGAGCACCGAAAGAAATTCACCATTAATGCACACTCAAGTATTTCAGCTGGAACATCACATCCACCATTAATACACCCATCGACGCACACATCCACAGCTTCACCTATAAATACTGGATCGCCAAAGGATCATTCACCGCAATCCATCCAAAGAGGGCATCAGAGCATCCAATCGACTAAAATCTGAGAACCCCTTAGTGAAACCGACCACCAAAACGACACAATGGCCCCCAAACAAACTAGAGCCTCAACCAAAGCCAAGGAAATACAGGCCGCGGATACACCTTTAGTCCGTAGGTTGAAAAACATCAAAACTACCAAAGTACAGGAAGGGTCATGGAAGAAACTATGGACCGAAATACAAGAATGGGCCTTTTTCGACAAAAAGGCCACTCAAGCAGCAGAGAAAATCAGACACAACACTATCTTCAGCTATGCCAACGCACCACTTATGGCTAGCTCTGGTGGCACGAAGGAAATTGCTATCAAATTCATCATCAATCGATATCACAATGGCTGGTTCTACTTCGACCAGTCGGTCGACATCTCTAGAGAAGTCATCTCCAAGCTGACCGGTCTCTCTAATGAAGGAAACCCTGTGCCAATCGGAATCAAAGAAGGACTGGTCGAAGAGCTCACTGGGTCATATTTGGGTAAGAAATCCAAGGGTTGATGATTAGCGAAATCTCAACTCAAACGCCACAGATTGTGGCCAAAATCATTGCAATAACACTAACACTGGCAGGTCGAGGTAGCAACCTTAAGTTAGAAATGCTATAAGTTGTCGACACTATTGCCACCAATGGACGAATATACCTATGGGTAGAATATGTCACCGACATGGTGAAAACCATCTGTGAAAGAAGTCAAGAAATGGGGGGAATCATCAAGTTCCCCTCCCTCATCTTATGGATTGTCATGTACCACATCTGCCCAGAGGGGAGTCCAGTCTTTCAGGAACCGTCCAAGTTCGACATGTGGAGATGTAAGCCATTCTCCCAGAAAGGAACCTTGCATGAGCTTGAGCGTGGGAAAGTGTTGTTGGAGAACTGGTTCCAATAACTCAAAGTCCGCACGACTAGATCGAGGGTGCCTCAAAACATTCGAAGAAATCTACCGACGAACTCCCACATCCAGTTGGAGCTCGACCATACCTCAGTATGGTACATGCAAGGTGAAAATTCGAATGCCAAAGCCCTCGACTACTATCCATCTATCGACCAGATATTTTAGGAACTATCTCGACAGGACAAAACAAATATACCAGTACCAGCAGCAGCAAAGGCGATCGACTTCTTGATCGAAGAGCCGCTCACCGATAAGGAAAAAGAGGAAGACTATGAGCTCAACCTCTATATCAGTACATTTGTATCGGAGGAGACATCGGTCGAACACACCGGTTGACTACAAATAACCATCAAACCTTCGACCGCAAAGAAGGTAGAACCCCAGACCGCAAATCCAAATCCGCAGCCACAGCAGTAGATAACTCCACCGACTGCAGAAAGTGTCACCTCGACTCAGGAGCCAGGGGGGAAGATAGAGCTAGAAAACCTTGAGTACACTATCACCAAAGGAATCATTCAAAAATTGTTGAAATAAATAGTAGTGGCCAAGAATAAACTCAAAACACAAAAACAACAATAGGTAAAGGTAAGCGCAAGATTATTCTTGCCAACTCCTCAAAAGATGAAGACGAACTGGCAGCCACGGCCCTCGACATCATAGAGGATGCCACAGCAAATAAAGTGCTATTCGAAACCCAATTCCAGCAATTTTTCGACGCAGGAGCACAAGCAGGTCGACCGAAGAAAGAAAAGACTACAACGACACCTGAAAACATTGTCGATCTGGTTTCGATGCCTCCACCCCCATCACCGATGAAAATAACCAAGGAACAAGTACTGGCACCGTAGTCTGTCAGCCCCCTTGACTTATGCAAAAGCGCGATGTCGAAGGCTGTGAAAGCAAAGTTTGACAAAGATAGAGATCTGCATGCGTTCATTGAGAAACTGCCTAACATATTCACGTCAGCACACAAGATCTCTACAAAAGAACCTCTCTTCACAATTGGTGGATACCAACCAGGCCAGGACGCACAGTCCAGAACCTTTGCAACCATTAAATCGACTTTCGAGAGGAATCCCGACAAATATGCTGAAGTGATTGCACGTCAGTCCTCGACTATCACACCGACCGTACCCATACCCCAAGCCGACCTTCCAGCCACTGCAATGACTGAAGGAGAAGAAACTGAGGAGGACATAGCTTGATAAATTAACCAAATTTTCTTCGACATAGACTCGCCCCCTGAACTCGATAACCCACCAACCCACACTCCCCCCAAACCAATCACCCCTGACCATTCACCAACTCCATCACCACCACAATCACCATCTCCACCACCACCACCACCCCCCGACTCAGAGACAGGCCCACCACAACCAACTGCATCCAAACAACCAGAGGTGGTATTCATCCCACCTCCCAAACCAGAGAAACCATCGGCCTCTATCCAATAAACCAAAGACCCCGCCTTGATTGTTGCAAGTACATAGGAAGCAGATAAAGAAAAGCATAAGAGGCGAAAGGAGAAACAGAAGAAGGAGCATCATGGACAAACTTCAAAGCTCCAAAACAGATTGAAGGATGCAAGCTCCCTAACCAACAAAGAGCTAGGACAACTCCTTAAAACCCTAGCAAGTGAAACAAAGAGGAGGAGTGAGCAAAGAAATAAAGAACTTAAAGACAAAAACGCGGAACAAGTCGAGTTTCTCAACAAACACAGGAATCTGGCCCGGTCTTTCATACCAGGCCCCATAGAGGTCGACACAGACAAACCGCTCAAAAGGGTGTATCAGCTATTCAAGGGCATAGTGTCAGCCCTCCAAATGAACATTCAAGAAACAAAGAAGGGACAGAAAGAGGAAACTGCCCGACTCCTAATGGCACAGCACACTACATTTTCTGAAGCCTATAAAGTGTTGTAGGATCATATGGAGGAGTCTATCGTAACTAAGGAAATACTAAGAGACTGGCCTAATTACTATGGGCAATTCTATCAGCAGACTCGGCAAGGGATTCAGACATTAGAAAGCAGGAAAACCACTGAGGAAGCACTCAGAACAATAATCAAAGAACAGATAGTGCTTGAAACTACCAAACTGCAGCGACTGGAAAGGGAAGCACACCAGTGGTTACAACAAGCCCTCCCTAACTTGGAGAAAGTCGACATCATCTGCCCACATATGAAACAACTTATTGAGACTACAGAGGAGAAGGACCAGTTTATGGGTCCCGACATGGAGAATATAGATGAAGTCTCCATCTTAGAAAATATGTCGATCTTATCAGGATTGGCCACACTCACCATCGACATCCAGAAAATTTTGCAAAGTTGGACAAAGTTTCAACATCACCTCATACTAATAGCCCCAGCCATTATAGAAGTCTACGTATAGAAAATACCGACCATCATACTTCACAGCCCACCAGAATAACTATGGAAGCCAGCTACGAAGAATTATGTACCTCCCTGTTTCTTTGGGACGAAGAAACTTTTTGTTCATGGGCGAGATGTAGAAGGAGCAAGTCGATAAGTCAACTTAAAGGATAGTCAACTTAGTCTATCAGCCGACTAAGTCGATGAGCCGACTTAGTCGATCATCCAACTAAGTCGATGATCCGACTTAGTTGATGAGCCGAATAAGTCGATGAGCCGACTTAGTCGATGACCTGACTAAGTTGATGAGCCGACTTAGTCGATGAGCTGACTAAGTCGATGAGCCAACTTAGTTGAGCAGCCGATTAAGTCGGTCAGCCGACTAAAACTAGATATTAGGTCGTCCACCTAAGATCGTGTCAGTTTACCAAACCGACAGGTAGTTATTTTGTAACCATTCAGTAATCATATATATTAGGCTGTTGAGCCAGATGAGAACTCATTTCAGTTCTTTGTGTTGTATGGACTCATTCGTATAATATAATCTATTTATTCACCTATTTGTTCTTATCTCTTGTCTCTGTTATATATATATATATATATGTTTTAGTGTGTATTATTGGTAACCTTATGTGATCTGTGAGATTACAACACCAACAGCAGACCACTATGCTTGCATTGTTGATATTCTTGGCTGTGCTAGGCACATCAATGAGGCAGCAAATTTGATCAACAAAATGCCAATTAAATTGACTGCAACTATTTGCGGAGACTTACTAGGTGTCTGCAAAGTCCATGGAAATATGGATGTAGGAAAACATGCTGCAGAACGTCTATTCGAGTTGGAACCACATGATGTTGGACCCCGTGTGTTAGTCTCAAACATTTATGCTACTTCTGGCAGGTGGGATGATGCAGCAAAGGTGAGAAGAGTCTCTCCAAATATCTCTACCAAATTTTTGGACTACGGAAAATGATTTTTTCAAATCCACAAAACATTAAATAAATTTTCATGTTTTATATCTTTGAATCTATTTTAAACATTCTACAATTCTTCTGTGTCTTGAACTGTGCATGATTTTATATATTGATAATTGAAATCTACCTGTCTTTTGACACAATTTAGAAATTTCTTTGGCAAAGACTACTAAAAAGAAGAAAGTTGCTTCTATTCAGCTTTGCAATACTGAATCATGGCTGAAAAGTGTAACAACACCTGCAAAAAGTAGGACTGATAAGCATAGTTGTATATTAGAATAATGAATAGACCTCTCGTCGTGTATGATGAACAAGCCATCTCTGTGGACTCTCGTGCTGAATAATTCATATTATAGTGACCAGGGCTTGTAATTTTCTAAAATCTCAGGCATTGTTACCTTCTTTAAGATCTAGTTAAATTTAATCAGTTTCAAATATCTGTGAAGACAACATCAGATATCTAACTATGGCATATTTAGAAGACAACAGTTACCAGTTACATGATAAACTGCAGGAACATCAGTGCATCTTCATGATTTCCTTGTTTCTTGGTAATATAATTATTTGCTGCTCAGTTCCACTTAAAGAATTTGTTTTTGTGTCTAGGCATTAGTTGTTTCAGAATTCTCCTATGAAAAAATTGTAAAATTACACAGAAGCAATCTTAAACCTATTGTGCTTCTCTAAGTAAATTGGACCTGTCTTCAGTGAGATTCTGCACTAACATTGCACTGTTTCCTAGTCCATGTTATTTATTTAATTATTACTTAAGAAAACCAACTCCTAACTTAAACTTTAAATCCAACCTTCAGAGTATGAAATCTCAACTTTCTATATTTGTTGACCTTGTTTATAGCAAGAGAATAGGTGCAAGAATCTGGGGATGGTACAGTTGCACCATACTTAACATAGTTTAAGCATGTACTTTTCCCCATTACTTATAGAAACCCATTCCTTACAGACGGTACAAGACAGAATGTCAACTTTTCCATATTTTAAGAGACCATGTCAGGATTAATGTATTTTTGTTTTTTAGCTAGTTATTATTTAAGGTGTGTTCTATACTTTGACCGATTACAATTGAGGAGATAAAGAAAAATTGAAATTACAATTTTTGAAAGGGAACTAAATACATATTCTGATAAGCAAATATTGTACTTCTTTAGGAAGATGCGAGTTGAAAAATAGAGTTTTTTCCTTTGGTATGCTTGCTATATCTGCATTTGTGAAAATATTACTTTTAAGCTATTGTCAAGGATAGAAGTACCTCAACTGTACTCTTATCCTTCCTATTATTTGATAAGATTATCTTAACTTATCATGAATGAGAAACAATATAATCTCTATCAAACTACACTACTTAATATTGTCCATGCTGCAGGATGAGTGTAGAAGGGGCTTAAAAGCATTAAAAATTGATACGATTGACAAATTGAGGAGGGAACTTCCTGCATTAGAGAAAGAGGTCTAGGGGAGTTTTTCTTATGAGAATATTTGTTACAAACCTATTTTAATAAGGTTGAATCAATAGATAGAGTTACAAAGTGAGTCAAAAAACAATTAGATGTTTCGAATAACTGCTTTCCATGTTGCAACATGTTCTTGTCGTAACATTTTATTGAATGTGTGTGAATGTGTTAAGGTCATGAGGCCCCAAAGATTCCAAAATTTCTAGACTTATTCATTCGGATACTATCTGACAGGTATTTGTTTTGCATCCTTTTTTAATATCTCACTTGAATATAATCCAATCAATTCTAAAAGATTTTTCTTTGATTTGTTTGATCCATGCATGTTTTGGTCACCTTTTTGATGTGTGATTTTTTATGACATAAAACAAACAAAAAATTCTTGACATTGAGAGTGTTTGTCAATCGTTGGTGACCTCCTAACACTGATTGGATTACTATGACTGGATAATGATTGGAAATGCCTGGCTATCAGTTTACCCTCCTAAAAATGACCTCCCTTCTGGCAATGATTGACTATGATTGGCTATAATGGGATAAAAATCTCAATATCCTCCTTTGGTGGGGACTATAGTAAACATAATCATCAATTCCATTCATCAGAGGTGGATCGGTGGTACCTTTTCTTTTTCTCAGCTAGTGATGTGGGGCCTCTCCATCTTGGTGGGTAAGGCTCACTGTGGTCTGTTGGCTGTGATTCTATCAATTAACTACTACGTCCTCTCATTGGACACCCTTTTCGAAGACATCCCCTGTCTTTCTTAAACCGGGGTAATATCAAGTATATAAAAGCAAGCAATCAACATCAACATCCACTGGATTTCTTTCCTTTATCCTAAGCATGTACTGGGTGTAGAAGGAGTTAGGTAAATGGGTGCACCTAAAACTGGGACTACATCCCCCACCTCCTAGACTGACTCCCTTACCAGCGTCAATGGCTCAACCCAAATTCCATGAAACACACTACCTCGCTAGTGTGTGAATGGATCAACCTGACCAAACCTCCTACAAAAAAGATAGATTCATTCATTTGTATACCAGTAATGATACCGCGCACCCCTCTCCCTAGGTATAATGGCTCATGACCTGAAGGTCTCAATCCCTTCCTAAGGACCCTTCCCATTGCATATGATCCCCAACGGGTGAATCAATGTATCTAATGCGCTTCATCATAGCATGCACCGGTTGAGGTAGTAACGTGTTTTTTGTAAATGAAAGTTTCATGGGGATATGGGTGAACCTCCCTCGGTTCTGAATTAAACGGGGTATCTATCAAACGCGAACTTCCTTCTCTCTCATCTAGCGTACTTTCCCAAATTGTGTAGATAAGAAGCTTTCTAAGACTCTAAGAGAGATTTTATACATGGGGTAATCTACAAGATAGTCAAACTGACTCATGGTTAGAATCAGAGACATTAAGGGCAACTCTTGTGTTTGAGTTTGATATTTCTACTGGTTATCGGGTCTGTTTCAATTTTTTTCACCTTCAGGGATGTTTTCTATTACAGAGGGTTTATCCATTAATGATCTACCTCGATTTTGTCATTATATTCTCCTTTTTATTTTTGCTTTTGGGAAGATATTCCCTATGCACAACTTATTTTAATACTAGTATTTGTTGTATTTACTAGTCCCATTGACCTATTTTGGTCATTAGTGGATATTGATTTAATTCATTTCTTTCATCTTTTCTTTTCTGTAAGAATCATCCCTACATTCCTTTACAAGAACTTTGGCGGTTCTTTTAAAGAAAACATGGATATAAGAAATCGTTTTTGCAGTTGAAATTAGAATATATAGGTTTTTTTTTAGGTGAATAGTTAAATAGTATGCTTAGTGATGATTTCAATGGAACTATGTGCTAAATATGGAGGTATCTTTTCATCTCAAGTTGTTGCTAAAGTGGGGATGTGTCTTTTTGCAGATACTTGATGGAATTTTCAATCCTGTTAACCATTCTGTGGATGAACAAACACATCAGTTTCATACATGATCTTTGAACTATGGAGTGTCGTAAGTTTATTTGTTTGTTCTAGTCTAGTCTAATATGATAGAAATACATATCTTATGTAAACTCTTTAAATTTTGGCATTGCGAATATAAAATGTAGGAATTGTAGGTAGTATGAGCTATCTGCAGGCATAGCAAGGAAAGTTTTCAATATTATCTTGGAAGTAGCGTTAGCCACTCATCATGCACTAAAAAATTGTTAGTTTGTTTTCTCATTCATATACAAACACACAAACAAGCACACAAAGAATGAATGAATTCCCAAGAATGAGATGATACAAATGAGGAGTGTATCTTAGGGTTAGGTCGCTAGCTCCAAGAGGTTGACTAGGAGGACCTAGTCAAATATTATAGTAAGTACAATAAATGCGTTAGTTAGGCACCCATATGTAGGCTCCATAAAGCTATAACCAATATAATGGATTGACACATGACCACAGGCTTAGTGAAAACTAACCACATGATCTCAACATATATGTTGTTGGGTTTGTTACATCATGATCTAGAAGGCATAGTTAAAACCCCAAAGAACATGGTTATCCCAACTGCAAGCTAGAGATATTACCCATTGTCACCTCGATAACAGTTCTCTACACTTTTGGTTGACTCTTATCCAACTCAAGGGGGGATTCCCTAGATAGGATTGTTGAGCTATGGCAATGACGATACAAGGTGTTTTGAAGAGTTAGCCTTAGCAAAACTTGAGGTATTCGTTTGTTGTATAGGCAATGGGAGGGTTTTGAAGATTAGTGCAAATCCCTAGGGAATTTGGTGTATTGGGATTATTCCCCCTCAAGCCTTGAAGTTTATGTGCTTTGCCAGAACCTTTGCAACAAAAATCAAGACAAGTCCCTACCCCAAAGATATTGAATCATCATGCAATATTTTCCCAAGGAAGGGTGGCATCTATGGCACATTCCTCCAACCTATATCCTAGCTTGTACCCTAGCTTATGCTACTTGATTTGTAATTCCTCCTTAGATCATCAAACCACAAGACATGCAACAAAACTAACATACAAAATATTAAATTCCACTTGAGTAATACTACCCCTCTAAGTGAACTAGGAATAAAGTTTACAATGGTAAAACATAGCATGTTACCTCAACATTTAAGCATCAAGTAAAAAACCCAAGAGAAGAAAATCCTTTCACTCCAAAATGCTCCATAAGGTTTAACAATTAGGCTCCAACAAGAGAAATATCTCATAATCCAACCATGCTAAATGAGGGAGAGAGAAAAGCCTTATATAGCTTTAACCTCCTCAACCTCTTACAATAAAAATAATAAATTAACCTAGGGTGGAGTAATCCATGAATAACTCCATTAGCCCTAACAAATATCTAACCAACTGCTAACAAATTCTTTATAAAAGATTGTCAATGCCACTAATACAATTTTCAAGGGATAATAATGCCCAATGTCCATAAATATTCCTCAACCCTAAAAAATGCACACTACAGTTTTAAAGTGGACAACACCAAGGTGATCAAATATCATCTTAAACAAAGTATAGGCATCCTCCAAAAATAACAAGGGATGCCAAATCAAAAAGATTTCATGATGAATGACCCATTACAAGTCTGAAAAGGATCCTCTAAAGCAGCTCTAGTCCTAAAAAAATGAACAAATAAGGCCATATTAATTCTCCATGTGTCATCACTAATGACCTTTTTCTATTGTGGACTTGGAGCATCATTTGTAGCATAACCCACATTCCTAGGACAAAGGTCATTCTAGTAGGAAATGACATGCCATAGATACTTCACCGCTTCACAATAGAAAGATCTCCATGTTCATCAATAGGTTTGACTCGTGGATGAGGTATCCTTGGAGCCTTTCTGAGTATGTCTCATATTTCATCAGTGGAAATCTTATCCCTCTCTAGCTGATTGTCTCCAATGGTCTCTATTGCAGAACGATGCTCTTTCGATACTCATTCAAAACATAAGAACATTTCTCCATGGCAAATCAAATATATTCATCCCCTTAGCAATTCTATCTTTGAACCAAGATGCACCATTGTCGAACGTTTGGGAGGAAAACGCACACATATCAGACGGCTGCCACATTGGTTATGGCAGTATGGAAGACTTGTTACTTACACACCTAATTCCTTTTCCCTTGAAACCGGAGTACCACTTGGGTCAACGAGCATGAGAAAGATGAAATATTGCTTTGTATTGTGCAAATAAGGCTCTATCCTCATTCATAAATCTGGCAGATTTGTATTTCTTTGCATTTCAATATATGATTCAACTTCCTCAAGGCTTCCTTGGATGTTTCTCACTTCACATATACATCACACTTCTCTTTCTGATCTTCTTGTATTTGTTCTTTAATTTCTATCATCTATTTAGTTTGGCCAATTCTATGAGGCAGTCCTGGTTCCAATGAGTGAGAATTGGGCTATGCTGGATCGACATCTGTCAATGTAGGAATTTGGGTGTCCAGATTTGAAAGATTCTGGCATTGATAATCCTTTCTCGGTCACTCTGGGTGGCATCCTCCTTGAATATATGAAATGTTGTTCCATATCTTCAAGGAGGGGTGAATCGAGTCCTCTACCCAACAACAAGGCATGGGTCAGATTCCCTTTGTACCCTGTTCTCTTTCTCCATCAATCAAAAATGCATTTCTCTTTGTTGTTTAGGAACTAGGAATAAATTTTCATTTGTTGGTTAAAGTAGCATGAATCCTAGGCATTACATGCAAATCTGAAGTTAATCCATCTTAAAACCCTAGGACTAAGGCACTAGAAAATCATTCTTGCATTGTACTTTAACTTAGCAAGTGTTTGTTTGAGTTTAGTGTGTGTTATTTACTTGTTGTCATCTAATTTCTAAATCTGATCTGTTAAAAACCAGACAACTATTTGTGTGTTGAGGCATCCTTAACTCATACCAACACCTATTTCTCACTCATAAATTTCATATCTAAGCTCTAAACTTAATAAAAATCAAAATCTGAACTTGATTTATTGTCATTAACTATTAAAACTCAACACCTAATATCAATGATGACATGGATCCTTAAACTTCTAGGAACTCTAAACTCAGTTGTCCTCAAAACTTAGATTTTATCCATATAAAACCCTGAGACAACCATTTTCCTATTGTGCTTAGTTATTTTGTGGTCACTAATCCATTTTGAGAGTGGCTTGCCCATTGTTTCAATGTCTTCCTAGTTGCTCTTTCTGCATAAGGGGCTATTGTTGGAATATTCAAGTATACTGAGAGGGCAGGGGCTGAATCAGGATACACCATATTCAAATCATTTTTCACTCTTACAGCTTTACACTCTCTGTGAAAATAGAGATATCAATCATATGATATTATCAGTTACATAAACAGTAATCAACATCAATATACAATGCACATAGATTTAAAGTGGATACCCAATGAGAGAGAAAAACACTATACAAATGTTCAATATTGTAAATTCCATTTTATAACAATCTTACAGGCAATCACCTATGAGGGACATCAATCCCTCTGCAAGCACCCACAATGCTTGTCCATTGGAGGAACGATTCCCAGAGTCAATTGAGTACCCATTGTATAGACTTTGCAATAATCATTTATACCTTTTTTTGGCACAACTGCAAGCTGCACCAATCACATCTATTTTACTCTTTAATTTTTCAACATGAGTTAGAAATGGGAAGCTCAATAGTCTACCTAATATTTTTTCCTTTTCTAGCTGTTTCCTCTAATTCCATCTCAGGTAATACCTTGGACAATAACATGACTGGCAATTCAACTAAACAAGGATGGTCGAACTGCACAAATTCAACATATTTGAAGAATTGTGTTAAGCCATAGGAGCCTGCTGCACTTGATCATCAAGCCTTTCACTCCGATTTCTCTTAGCAGAATCCCAAATTGGAGTTAACTGCCATTCCCGATTCAGAAGACCCCTTCCAGAAATTGCAACAGACATCTATACACAACCCTCATCATCTTTTTTTCTCCTCCATATCACACCCTGCTATTGGTGGTGGTTATGGGTATGGATCTAGATATTGATCTGAAATTATTGTCCCTGGGACTGCATCCACACCTAGGTATTATGGGAAACAATCAATGGATTATAAGTCAACAGGTGCTTTTTCCATCTTTGATATGTGCTTTGTTACTTGGGACTCAGCTATGGGTTCTAGGATTGGAATTGTAGCTATCGGTTTTGATGTTCAGAACAATCACAACAATGCCTCATTGTTGTTCTCACCCACAAAAATACCTCAGAATTCCTCTTCTATGTCTAGGCCAGCCAAGGTTAGCCTAGAAATCCTCATGAACATCTAATGTGGACACCCATGCAAATAGGTGGGTAACACGGCCAACCTGTCAACTTTGGTTGTATCTCCCCAAACCTCGTGCATGTTTACTATGAGATTTAAATCTCTATTAATTATCAATATGTCTTCTTTAATCACCTACAAAGTGAAAAATTTATCCCATAATAACTGCTTCTTACCATATGGACCATACACATTCATCACAGTAGGAGTTTGTTCATCAAATAAATCAATCTACAAATGTAAGGATACAGAATTACATCCCTAGCTCTAGCTAGACCCTCCTTAGTAACCAGCAACATCATATAAACTTTCAGTTAGGACCCTCTTTGCATTATGGGTACAAGTTAGGACTATCCATGATGTCCTCCTAGAGCAGACAATGACAATATCTGAGGTATGGAAAATCTAAGAGAAGAAATCCTAGCTGCGCTGAGTGCAGTTTGGACCTCAAGCCCCAAGCAGTGAGGCAATAAGTGTAGCTGTTGAAAATTTAGTCCAGTTAGGTGCAATTGTTTGTGGCTAGAAAGGCCTAAAAAAATTAACTAAATCTGGTTTGAATCTCATCAAGCTGGGTGTAGAACCTCGATTAGGGATTTTGATTTTTGTGGGTGGAGAGTTGTTGGGTCGACAGCTGCTGCAAATGCAAATAGATTTTTTTGTTTTTTATATATGTTTTGAGGTTGACAGTATTGATCTATGACCTTGTGGTCTTTATTTGTCTCACTCTACCCTACAACTGCCTATCTATCTCTCTCTCAGGTATATCCATTGTTTCATTAGTGACTTGTCTCCTAAGAGACAAAGTGTGATCGTATTATAAATCTGAGTATAGAAATTAAGGAAGGTCTAAACCACATTGTTTTCTTCTATTTGTCCATTTATAATATTTTGCATCTGCTTGACTAATTCTGTTCATACATATCCTAGGTAACTGTAATTGATGGATGTACATAGTGCTGATATGTAGTAATCCTGGCTTGGTTTGGAGAAAAATGGGTCATAGCATCAACTGAATGGATATTTAGTTTTGACATTGAGGAATCATGCAAAAATGAGTAAACAGAGCTCTGCAATTGAATCACATATCTTGAATCACATAGACTTGGAGAAGGCTCAATTGGGTCTTGGGCACAGCTACAGCAGAGCCAATGTGAAATTCAATGTCAATAGAGTGGATAACATGGTTATAGAGGTTATTAGTCTTCTCGATACCTTGGACAAGGACATCAACACCTTCTTCATGAGAGTAAGGTATTGCAAGTTTAAACTTAGTATTGTTTTTACTTTTTGGGGGGTTTTATATGAAACAACATTTAAGATAGTTCAGTCAGGGTCAATTCTAACAACTATCAAGTTGAGGTCAATTTCCTATAAGTGTCTTTTAATTCTTTAGTTAGGACTCAGGAATCATATTTATATTGAAAGGTAAAAGGATTTGTTTATTAAATTAGATTTATATCACATCCATGATTTCTATGTTCTCTGAGATGTGTTTTAAAATCACTATATTTGATATTCCCAAGGAATAAATAAAAATATACATCTGAATAGTCCTGCGAGGACTCAAGTGTGTTGGATACTGTTTTGTTGTCCATCATTCAAAAACAAAGAAATTTAAGAAAACTATTAAAAGTCTTATGTATTCTATAGGATACTCAATTTTTCATCAATACAGAATCATCAAAAGAGTCTTAATATCTAAACCAGCAATACAACAAGACGAGCATAACCAGTGTCTACATCCCTCAGCTATGAATCCAAGCTAATCTGCCATTAAGTGGTTGTTAGTACAAGTCTTTTCTGAATCAGATAGGAAGTGACTTTTCTAAATTCTTGTTTGGTTTAGGTACCCTTCTGTAACAACAAAGTATATTTAGAAATCTTGTCTGCCATTGAGTTGAAATCTTGGTAAATGTGTCGAAAAAGGATTATTATTATGGTTTCAAAACAACTTTTGACCTCTTGACTTGGTTCATGCAAGCCCAGAGTCTCGATGCTGGACAAATAATTAGCCCAATCTATGATAAACTTTGAATCTCCATAACCTTGAAATTGTTTAATACCTCCATTCTAAGTTGTTTTCCACAGTCTGAATGTAGACTTCTGCCCGCTTGCCCCTTTACTAGCCTCATAGTTTAGCAACAAATGAAAAGAAGAGTTGTTAGTACAAGTCTTTTCTGAATCAGATAGGAGAGTGAATTTTCTAAATTCTTGTTTGGTTTAGGTACCCTTCTGTAACAACAAAGTATATTTAGAAAGCTTGTCTGCCATTGAGTTGAAATCTTGGTAAATGTGTCGAAAAAGGATTATTATTATGGTTTTAAAACATTTGTTGACCTCTTGAACTTGGTTCATGCAAGCCTATATTCTCGATGCTGGACAGATGATTAGCTCAGTCTATGATAAACTTTCAATCCCCATAACCTTGAAATTGTTTAATTCCTCCATTTTCAGCTATTTTCCACAGTCTGAATGTAGACTTCTGCCCTGCTTGCCCCTTTACTAGCATCATAGTGTAGCAACAAATAAAAAGAAGAGTCGAAAAAAACAAAGCACCAGCTCCACAAATACCTGATACATAGATCCATCTTAAGCCCGCATCTATGAAGCACCAAGAGGGATCAAATTTCTCGTGTAAATTTTTTCTGGACATGAACAAAATTCAATATAAAAAAAATTACACCTCGAGAAATTGTATTCCTCTTCGTACTTGATAGATACGGATTTAAGACGGATCTATGCTGGTCTATACAAATCTGACCTAGCTTGACATCCAAACAAAATACCCATGCATGCACAAATATTTACACATTAGATTATGTGTAGGACATGGGTTGCGAAATGGGCTATTACACCCCGTTGTTGGATGAGGGATGTTGGAGGAATTCCAATCTTGTGGTTCATCTCTGTGGGCTACGAGGGTCACAAACTGTAATTTCCTCATATACTATAAATCAGTTTTACCTATCCTACTTCATTTATCTTTTGTTGTTGTTAGTATGGTTTTATCCTTTCTCTTTCTTATCTTGGACATTTCATTTCACATTTTCCATGGATACCATATAGTTTGTATATTATGCCCTATTTTCTTCTTTATTGATCATTTAAGTAGCCTATTTTTCATTTGTATTCAGTGTTAGAAGGATAGGTTAAGTATGAATTCTGATGCAGTTGTTGTCCTGTCATCCTGCAGATATTTATCGGCGTTGATTTCTTAATGTTTTTTGGATATTGGATCTGTATCAAGAATTCTGGACAGCATCATCAAATTATGTCTACAACTTTGTTGCATTATTGAACAATACGAGGGCACCCCAAATACAACAGAGTTGGAGCATATTACAGAGGTTAGTTTAATACTCTTTAAAGGTAGTATTAGCTTTTAATCTATAGCTTCTATTTGTTTAGAACTTCTTAAAGAAAATAAAGAAATTGTTCAGTCTTATGCATTCAATTTTGGCTTCAACATCTTTAGAAGCTATTCTTCACATAGAAAGTAGGCATCGAGGCAAATACTTGCATTAAATAATTGTGCATTCAACAAAGCTTGTCTTGATTTCTTAACTACTTGTTGGTTTTAACGTTTTACACTTTAAATTTTATAAGTTGTTCTGGTTCCTTTTATGTTTACCGATCAAAGCTTTCACAGTTTTTATTGAGGTGCATTTTAAAATTTAACATGCATTGTAAAGATATTTTCTAGTAATATCAATCTCAATTTATGCATTTGTTAGAAAAAAAAATTCTTACGAGTAATGATTTTTGACATCTAATATACAAGATAAGCTTGCTATTTTCTTTCAGGTGGATAATAATATGGAAGGCACTAGACAGGTGGAATGGTCTTTCTTAATTTTCATACATAAACTTTCTGGAAAAGAACAGAAACTACATGGTATGATGGTATTGTCTCAAAATCACTCACCTCTTTGTGTTTGTGTATTGTTGCTTAAGCCCATTGGGGACTATCAAACATATATGAGAAAGTTGTCGGCTCTCATTTTCTATCTATGTTGTATAAATTGAATCTTGATCGAGGTTTGTTCTAGAGGGTTTTATGAGGTTTTTGTTTTAAATTTATAGCATTTGTGGTTAGCTTAGATATGCCTTATGCCAATGAGCACTTTCAAAACATCTTAATATTTTATTGGTGCATTGATATGGACCCATCATATGTTGTATATCTCTTTGCATCTAAATTATCTCCATTTATAATTTATCTCTTTGCATGTAAAATGAGTGTCACATTGAAATTATAATTTGAAAGTAGCTGAGAGGTACGTTATCGATCAAGGACCCCATTTCCCAATACAACCATTATAATTGAAACAGTTTCTCAGTGTCCTTGAGCAAGTTCAATGTTTGCAATTCTTATATTTTTAATCTGTATGATTCTCATTATAAAAGTGCTTTCAATCATTTCACCTTGCTTAGTTTGTTGGCATAACATTTTACTCAAAGCTTTAATGATCTGGAAAACGATACATGCATTCTATTCCATACATTTACTAACATCATGATGATATGTCAGTTTTTCCACTAACATCATGATATTTGTCCCTGGGTCACAAAAAGTGGCATCCATATACTTGAGAAGTTCTACTGCTAACTATACAGTCCCACATTTATAGCATTATGCAGTCTAAATTGCAGGTAGCTTCACATCTATTGATTGTTGTATATTTTAGTATAGTAATCTCAATTGATCCTTATCAAAATTTTCACAACATCAAGTTGCCTCTTGTTCCTCAAACCTACAGATTTCCAGTGATTTCGATCATTTTAAGTCAAGTTCAACCCATAATTTCTAGCATCTTTCTAATTTGACTGCCGATGATCTCCAATTTTTTTATCAAAGGGGAATGCTGGCATGCCTTTCAACTACTACTGGGGATTCCAAAGAATGCCTGTCAACTACTACTAGGGGTCCCAAATCATTCCCTACAAGGGGGTGAATGGTGGGGGCAAATTGATTAAAAAATCTTTGAAAAGTGTGTGTGTACAATGCTTATTAATCTTTCTAAGACTAAATTCAAATTTCTGTCCTATATACAATTTATATCATGTCAGATGGTTATGCATGGATGTTTGGGTTCACCTATTTCAATTTCAAATTGTCTAATTATTTGTACTATAGCATATATTTATGTCAGATGGCGATGCATGGATGTTTGGTTTCACCTATTTGAATTTCAAATTGTGTATAATCGTTTGTACTATAGCATATATTTTTGACTAATTATGTTTCATTCTTTTAAAAGTACTATTGTTTTGTTATTATCTATATTTCTCTGTATTCTTAAGGGTGGGGTGAGGATGCGCTCTAGCCTGACTTTGTCATCCAGTTTGCTACACTCTAAAATTTATGAGGTCTCTGCAGCCATCAATTCTTGACATAGTTTTATGACTTTGCATTTAATTTTTGAGGCAACATTTGATTAATCTTTTGCATTTTTAATTATTTTTGTTTGCAATAATGAAATTTCAGAATTAAACAATGACAACTGCAAATGCCTAAGACTAGTACTTTGAGACAATAGTGTAACATTATAATGTGTATCACTACACTAAAATTTATAGAAATTTTACAATTACAAGTTTACAAATTCAATACAAAAATTAAAATGTAACAAAAGGCTGATTGTGCTATGTTCACCGTTGAAGGTTGTGGCCTGTAGAATTTCGCTCTGCTTTGGCCACTGTTGTAACATGTACCTTGTAGATTGTTTTTATTACTAAATGATACTAGTTATGAGTAGTACTAAAACTATGGTTTGGTCTCTGAGAAAAGCCCTGATAAAAAATTAAAATTAAAACCATGATTTGTGGTCTAGTCATTGGTTTGAGACTAAGGTTGTAGCCTATAGCCCTAAGTTGCTGCTGTTGAATTCTTTAACCTTGTGACTTGTATCTACTAGAGGCCATTTTCAAACCCTTCACAGTTCATACTTGTAGCAAGTGTTGTCAAATCCTATGGGCCTATAGCCTTGACATTGGGTATGTGAAGAGAGGGAATGCAATGTGATTCAGCTTTGGGTCTATAACTTTGTGCGAGGAATGGATGGGAGCGTTTCTTTTGTGTGATGAACAATGGAATACTTAGAGGAATGAATGGGTCTTTGAGAGGTGAGAGAATAGAGAATGGAATGCTACATGGATGGAGGAAGAATGGAATGCAGCAAGTCAGATCAGACTTAGGATTTAATAATGAATTTATTGAAATTCGAGTTCATCTTGAAGTTTACCTAAAATTTCAGCGAACTTCAACGAGTTTATTTGTAAGTGCTTGAATTTTGGCGAATTTCGAACTTGAACCTTGAAATTCACCAAACTTGGTGACTTTGTGTACAATACATACTTTTTAAGTTTTTTCATTCTCATTCACAATGGTTTCAATTGTCAGGATACATTGTATGACATGGATACATTGTATGACATTGTATGACATGGATACATTGTATGACATTGTATGTCAGGATGCAGTCTGTTTTATGGAACAAGAGATTGTGTTAGATGCACATGTTTTAAGTAGTTGTTTTTTTAACATTACTACTGCTAGTACCTTAAATGCTTAAGTCGAAGCTAGTCAGGTTGTTGCCAATTTGAGATATGGGTAAAATATGGAAGTGTAACAAATTGATATTTATTTTTGTATGATTCTATTAGTTTAGCCAATTGTCATAAATGAATTACCACTTCTATTTATAATGAAACATCCAGGTGCCACAGTCAAGGGTGTAATTTGTCTAATCAGCCAACTTTCTCGCAAACATAGCTTATGCACAAGATATTGGAATTTATGGCTTAGAACAAAAGTATGCTAAGCTGACTCAACGCACAGATCCCTTTTAAATCAATACAAACCAAAATACAATCATAAGGGAATAAGTCTACTTTTTATTAATCATAATATAATACATGTACAAAATACAGTATGTGCTTGAAATTTGAATGCTCCAGTTAGCTCTAAAGTCAACTTGATAGTACTAACAACTTTTAAATCATTAGCTAATCTGATGCTAGTGGTTGCCATGCTATTTATTCCCTACACTCGATGATTGTCCAATGTCCTCAAACTCTTCATTTCCCTACACATTGATTCATCATGTATTTTTGTCTCTTCAGTTTCACATAGTGATTCAGATTTGCCCCTAATGATTCATCTTCCCTCATATGATCTTTGATCTTCCTTTAGTGTGTTGATTGACATGCACACATTCTATGCTTCTCATGTGCATTTTCTATCATTCTTGTACTAATGCTATCATCCTCACTTTGATTCACCCTTCATGAGCTTTAACTTCTGCTCCTAAACTACCATGATTTTCTCTTGTCATGCCCGCACTTTAATTCTTGTTGTGCTTGGTTTCTGTCATGGAATTTGTTTGATCCTGATTTCCTCTCTTTGTTGCCTGTGGTGCTTTTTTTGATGTCACACTTTCCTCTTGTGCTTTCTTGGTGTGTTCCCATCCTTAATATTTTCATGGATGCTCCATCACTGGGCTACTGGTCTCTTTTCACTAAAGATCATGTTAGTGGTCAAGGATAGCCTCTGGATATTTAAATAGTATGGACTTTGTCCCTGACTTTGATAGACATTATTATGATTGAGTATTTGTTTCCTATTTTTCACCAGAAAGCCTATATTGTTGCTCTATATTGATGAATTTGGAATTTGACATGTCTTAAGATGCCTGTAAAACATGTATCTGAAATTTACTGGTGTCTCCCACTGATAATGAAAAATGAAATCTAGGATATATCTTCATATTCCAGGGCTTGCAATAAGATTAATTTGGAATTGTAATTTGTTTTTCTTATGGCCTAATTTAGAAAGAGATATAATGGCAGGTTTTATTGGATCATGGTCTGGTTTTCCATAAAGAAGAATCAGCGATTTACAGAAGACAATGATTTTGATTCAGCAAAATTTTAATAGTTAGATTGGATCATAGTGATGAAGAATGGGAAGAGGTACTCATCACTAAATCTCTTTGGTAAGAGTATTTGTAGTATATTTATTAGCTTTAGTTACAAGGAAAATTGTACATAGCTCTCAGGGATTAGTTTATCATAAATACTAGTTACTGGTAAGTTGTAATAGTAATAATTATGTAGTTTGTATATTGATATCTATCATAAATTTTTTTGAATATCATTATTGTCAAGCAATAACAACTTCTTAAAGGGTTCTATCTCAATGGTAGAGCACCTATCTAATTATAGGCAGGAGGTTGGTGGTTCGATTCCTTCGTGCCCTATCATAAATTTGTGACTACAAAAATGACTAAATTCACATATAACGACTATTAGTAGCTAATTTCCCGTATCTTAGTCGTATTTAGCTTAGTCATTAATATGTTAACATCTAGTAGTTTATTTAGTCGTATATCTGGTCATTAATGGTTGCAATCAGTGACTAAATCAATGACTACATTAGAGGAAATTTCAACTCAAAATGGGCCTCCTAAAATGAACTAATAAAATAATAGTTAAAATAATAAAATAATATTTATTAATTTTGGAGGAAGAAAAGAAAAAAACTACTTTTTTGTTTGTATTTTTGACATATCTCCCTGTGTTTTTACTCAAATTTCAATCGGAAGAGCTTGTTGGATGTGAAATTAAATTCTGCATCCAACGAGTACCCACTCGGCATACTTTTGATGGACCCCGCTACCCCAAAAACAAGAAATACCTGAAAAATGGAATGATGATGCCATCATTCCATTTTTCAGGTATTTCTTGTTTTTGGGGTAGCGGAGTCCGTCAAAAGTATGCCGAGTGGGTACTCGTTGGATGCAGAATTTAATTCCACATCCAACAAGCTCTCCCGATCGAAATTTGAGTAAAAACACAGAGAGATATGTCAAAAATACAAACAAAAAAAGTAGTTTTTTTTATGATACCTATCCCCAAATTTATATTAAAAAAGTGTTTAAGACCTATACGGTATTTCAAATTTAAAGCAATTTCATTGGCTAACACATGATGACATGGAATTTGAATAAAAGTTAAAAGGCCCATTTTGAGTTGAAATTTCCTCTAATGACTCAGTGAATAAATCAATGACTAAATCCATGACTAAATCAATGAATAAATCATTAACTATCAATGACTAAATCATTGACTATCAATGACTAAATCATTGTCTATCAATGACTAAATCAATGACTACTAAGTCAAGCTATTAATGACTAGTGAAATACGACTAGCTATAAGATAGTGGAAATTCATTACTAGTGGAAATTAAATATGACTCAAAAATAGTCGTTTATAGCCTAATTTTAGTCATTTTTTTAGTCATTAATTTCTCATTTTCTACTAGTGGAAGGTTTGTGCTAGATTTCGCTCAAATTGTTAAACCTTTGCAACAAATGGTGAAACAAAGTGTACAATTCAAGTGGATTGATGTAGAGAAGAATGCATTCTACAAAATAAAGACATCTATTGCTCATGCATCCTCTCTCAAAATTCCAAATTTTGAGAAAGATTTTATTTTGTACACTTTCGCATCTGACGATTCATTAGCAACGATGCTTACTCAGAAGGAAGATGGGGGAGATGAGTACCCCATATCATTTATGAGCACTGGTCTGCAGGGGGGCGAATTGAATTACCCAGCTGTGGATAAACAAGATTATGCAGTCTTCAAAGCAGTAAAACAATTTAGGCCGTACATACTTAAGAATCGGACGAAGGTAATAAATCCACACCTAGATGTAAGGTCTCTTTTCGTACAAAAAATAAATAGGAGAAAGAAGAGGCAACTGGGTAATATATTTACAAGAATATGACCTCGAATTCAAACTAGCATCCATAGTTAAAGGGCAAGGACTATGCAAACTAATGGCTGAAGGTAACAACAATGAAGAAAACAATTGAGAAAATGAAGTTGAGTTACATATGATGGATGTATGTCCTCTTTTCACAGCTCCAGATTTTTAGTACCGAGACCTTGTTCATTACCTTCAGGAAGGATTGTTGCCAAAAAATTGGAATTCCAAGCAGCAAAGAGCGTTGCGCCTTAAATCAGCTGCATATTAGATCATTGATGGAATTTTATTCAGGAAGTATTATCATGGAGTCCTTCTCAGATGTTTAGAGAAAGAAGATGCAAAGAAGGTCATAACAGAGTTACATGATGGGCCTGCTGGAGGTCATTTTTCCAGAGATACGACATCCCACAAGATTCTCAGAGCCGGATATTGGCCCACACTGTTCAAGGATGCACACACCCATGTCAGAAAGTGTGATATTTGCCAGAGGTGTGGGGGAAGACAAGCCAAAGCAGCAGGACCATTGAAGTCAGTGATGATAACAGAACCATTTGAGCAATGGGGAATTGATATCATTGGAGAGATAAAACCAAATTATTCCTTGCAACACAAATGCGTTTTGACGGCAACTGACTACTTCACTAGATGGGTCAGGGCAATTCTGTTACGTAAAGTGAACGAATATGTGGTCATGGATTTCTTGCAAGATCATATTATGACCAGGTTTGGGGTTCTAATTTCCTTGGTTTTCGATAATGCTACTTGTTTTTCTTCTATTAGATTAACTGTATTTGCTCATGAAAGAGGAATTAAGTTGCATTATCCTACAAACTATTACCCATAAGGAAATGGTTTGGCATAATCTACAAACAAGAATCTGATTAGGATCTTAAAAAAGACTATGATAGAAAACCAGAGAAGTTGGCATTTAGCATTACCGAACGCTCTGTGGGATGATAGGGTCACACCCAAGAATTCCTTAGGTGTGTCACCGTATACCCTTGTTTATGGAAAAGAGGCTATACTTCCTCCTAACATTATGCTACCATCTTCCATAATAGCTCAAGAGTCTAGAGGCACAGATAACGAAATCCTGCAAATTAGAATCTATAATCTTTTGAAAGCGGAAGAGTCTAGGTCCAGGGCCAAAGAACGTTTTAAGCGTCAACACGAAGTAGTGAAGTGGTGGTTTGATAAACATAAATCTGGAAAAAAGGAGTTTGAAGTGGGAGACCTAGTTCTTAAGTGGGATCACCCGCATGATGAAAAGGGGAAGCACATGAAGTTTCAACAGTTATGGGTAGGCCCTTTTCAGATTGCTGCAAAACTTTGCCCCTCAACCTATAAATTGCAAGATTTACAAGGGTGGGAAGAGAACTTACCAGTTAATGGTTTAGTTGTCAAACCTTATTTTTCCTGATTTTTGTTTTTGTTTTGTACATAAATAAACTGATTTAGTTGTTTATTTTTTATTTACCTTATTTCTGTTGTTTTTTAGATTTTGATGGATTTAAATAAAAGAAGCAAACTTTTGGTTGCATGGAGAGCATCGGAATTTTGGATTAACTAAAATCCTTGACTATAAGATTGTGTACTTTTGTTCTATCTGAAAGAATTTCTTCTAGTTTAGTAGTTTTCCTAAATGGCTATGAACACATTGAAGTCCTACTTAATCCTTGTAAAATAACTCAGGATCAAAAGGTATGGAATACTATTTCGAGGCTCCATCCATCTCACATTTAAAAATATCCTAGGGGGTGACAGCAAAAGACCCATAGAAAGGAAGCAAGGTAAACAATATATTATATAAATGACCCCATGCCAAGATTTGAAAGCCAAAAAACAAATAAGAGTCAAAAAACTCCTAAGAAAGCAATATGTATCAAAACAAAGTACTAAATCATATTAGTACAAAATTGCCAAAGTTCTTCTTTGTCTGTGAGCTGAAAATTAAATACATCTCTCACACAAAAGGACACTATGGATAGAGGAGCCTGAATAAAAATTCAGAAAGAAAGGCATGCAGGAGGACTTAAAAAGGACAAAAAGGTCCAAAAGCATGAAAAGTGCAAAATAGCATGGGAATGAGGAACAAATGAATATTTATATTTACCATATGTTACAATCCTGTGGTGTCCGAGCTAGAAGCTACCCGAAGACAGAGGTAAAAAAATGAAACTCATATTCCTGGCCTCAAAAGAGTTATCTAGACTTTTCAAATATTGGTTCCCATGATCCCTAAATTAGACTGATATCAATTATTAAAGTACATATGTGCCATTTGGGAAATCCAGACATCTAGAGGAATTCAACATGCTAGTGTTTATTATCAAAAAAGTATGCTCCTCAAAGAAGAAGTTTTCCAGAGATTCGGGTTCACCAGGTAGTCGCCAAATGTTGCAGCCGCAACTTTCTCCCAAATATTTTAAATTTTGGACCCTCCTTTTAATTTCATTTTTCCTGGGATTGTATGGATTACTGAACTCTATTTTTGTTTTCCCTCTGCTACAAATTTGGATTGTTTGAAGTTGAAGTGAGGTCAACTGTTTTCATGCTTTTCAGAAAACTGCTTTTGTCTGCCAATGCTTTGGACTATGGAGTTTAAAGTTGATTTGCAAATGGTGTCCTTTTGATCTAAATGATTCCCTTCATTGCTATCGGAATTCTATTTATGTTTGAATCGAAACTTTAGTTCTCTTTGTCTCTGTTGTTACAGAAGTAACACAAACTTTTTATTGTTGCTCAGCCGAAGGTCTTTTGGAACTTAACATTTTCATTTTGGTTTTTCAGAAGTTAGTTGAACAGTAAATCGGGGTCGTAGTTCTCTATGCAGCCGCCGTTGCGAAAGCTAAATAATGAACGTTCTGATGGTAAGTTTGTTTTTTCATCGATGCCATGGTTTTATTGACCAACTTTTTACTTTGTGATGCTTTATTTTCATGATCGGAATGGTTTTGACTATTGATTGAGGGGATAGTTCTTTACATTGTCGATACAACGACAACATTGAACCTTTGGTCGCTGATACATAGTTTCCAAAGCTTTCGACCGTCGATGTTTTTATATTGACTACAGAACTTTTAGTCAGTTATCTCCCGCCGTTGCGACTGTGCAGGGAACTATCCAGCCGATGCTTTAGTGGTTTTGATCTCCGACGCTTAGCTATTGGGGGTTTTTAACATTTGGGAGTGTTGGCATTGCAGAAAGGTTGAGAACTAATCGTCCGATGCATAGTGATCAGAGCCTCCAGTCACTGACGTTATGCTACCCGTGGTTGCGACTTTTTAGTGGATTTCTGTCCGATCCTTATCATTTTTGGTTCCAACTGCTGATAAGGTTTTTCCCGCCTTTTGGTGTGTTTTACATTATTTTATGGAATGGTGGAGTTTTCTCATGGGTGCTGGTCGAGTCAGAGTTTTTTTTTTCTGAGAGGAAGAGTGTAGCTCAGGTTTTTGGTTTCTTGAGGAGTAGCTATTACATTGTCCTGGTTCATGTTTTCATCGGAGGGTTTCGAATTAGCTCAGAGGTGGCATTGAATTAAGATAAAGAGTATATTCTATCAGGGTTGTGATTTTAGTCGGACAGCGGGTTTAGAGGTTTCAGACCCAGCTTGCAAGATTTTTCGTTTGCATCATCATGTTTTCTTTTCATGCATTAATATTGTTTAATAGTTCATTTTACAAGATGTATGTTTTAATACAGTTTTTGTTACTTTGTCAAACGTTAAGTGATCTGAGAACAAGTTATTCATGGCAGGGTGATTGTTGTTGTAGAGAAAATATATCTAGAAGATGAAGCAGAAGAAAGGAGGCAGCAAGAAAGAGAAGAAGGAAGTAAGGGTCTGAGATCTCAAACAGATTGATAGCATTAGAGGCCCAGGCTTAGGAGAAGTTAATCAATTACCAATATGGTCCCTTTTTTATAAAGTGCTCTTAAAATCTTAAGCTGAAATGTAATGTATTGCATAAATCATGAGCACTCACAGAAGGACAAAATTGTGGGATTGAATGGTTGGGGGAAGCCCAAAGGTCACCGAGGGGAAGCCCAAGAGTTTTGCTTGTAGTATAAATATAGGAGAGTTAGATAGAAGTGAGGACTTTTTCCCAGATAGATTTGTGAGAGTATGGTGTAAGAAGAACTGTTTCCTTTTGCATAAAGAAATTACAAGTTTCCTGTTGGAGAAAGCTTTGTGGAAGGTTTCAAATGCTGTGCTATGGGTTTGTTGTATGTGAACTATTTCATTTTTAGCTGTTATCCATGAACTGTGAGATCATTCTAACTCTTTGAACGTATGTTCTTGTTATGAATGCGCTCTAGTTTATTCTATGAAATTTCCACTATGAGTAATGAATGTTGTTCATAAACAATTAGCTATCTGGTTGTTCATATATCTATAAATGTTCATGTTTTTTTAAATAAGTAACAGCTATCTGTGATTTTTCTTAATACATGCACAAAATACATTACTTATTGATGAATAATAATCTTGATCCCTATGGATAGGTTAGATAGTTAGTTTGAGTTTTTTTCTTGTTGTGTGTGGTTTAGATGCGAGAGAGTTAAGACAAGAGGTAAGAACCTGCGCATCACATTGTGACCGCTTCTCGTATTCTCTATCAATCTGCATTTTTAGATAGGCACTTGCATCTCATACTTAAATACAAAAAACTAAAAACATACACGGTGGACCGGGCCGTAACCGGTAAAACCCTTTTATTTTTGTTACTTGACCTACGGTAGTTGGACCGTAAACGAGATGGATTCTCCATACCAAATAGTAACGGGCTAGTTGGGAACGTTTACTAGGGAGAATCCCTAACTGTTGTTACCTGCGATTTTTCAAGCCTCAACAGTTGGGTAGATTAATAGGTTAATTAGTAGGTTGGGTAGATTTGTTAGGTGGGTTGGTATTTTAGTGGGATAATTGGTAGGTTAATGGGGTGGATTAGTAGGTTAGTGTGTTAGGTTATGAGTGTATTAAAAAGTGCTATCCCCTATCTCATTAAGACATATTATGATTTACCCTTAGCCACTAACCTTCTAACATGCTTAATGGTTAACTATCAACTAAACCATTCAACCTATCAAATCAAAAATACAAATCCATTATCATGTTAAGATAAAAAAAAATACCAATAAGAAAAGTCATTTTAATTTTTTATTAACTCCTATTCTACCCATTAATACAAAATGAAAAAGTTGTTCAAATTTTCAATGGTAAGAAAGATTGATTTAAGTGATTAAACTCATTTTCCAAAAGAAAATATCTTTGATTAAGCAAATTTATGAAAATTTTAGAGTTTCTATCTTTTCAATGTACATCATCTAGATTACCCACATCTATTTGATCACTTGCATTTACGTAAACTTATATCCGTAACCTAGCGCAACAATTGCAAAAATTAGCTTCTCAAAATCCCCGTTTCCTCTAGGTGGACAAAGAAGAACAAAAAATTGGTTTCCAAGGCATCATGATGAAAGAAAACCTAATTTTAATGTTTTGGAAAAAATACTATTCAATATATCTCACTAACAATTCTCTACATGTGTCAAACGCATATAATTTATTGTCGCGGTTGTGTGTAGCATATTTCCTAACATAAATGCTAAACCATTTACATGTGATGGACATATAGTCCAACTCAATAATCTCCTAAAGGATCCCAACCAAAATGTCCTTAAATATAGTTTCTGTATCTTTAACTTGCATGAGTCGTTTCATCAAATGAAATGGGCACTCTAATATCACATTTTCCGCATAATCTGCACTATTTAGTAAAAAATCATAACCATATTTCTACATTAAAGAATATATTTAAAACTTCAAACATATTTAAATATATATTAAAATCAATAATTTTACACTCACAATACATAAATAATTATTATGTCCCCTCCAGGGGATATATATGATTTGGTCTTGATCTCGAGCATTTTGAAATTTTTTTGAATTTAGACTAATGTTCTTGTATAATACACGGCAACTTTTATTTAGTATTTTTTTAGTTATTAATTTTTTTAAATTTTCATTGGTTCTCTGAAGGTGAAGTTATCTTGGATTCCAGTGTCTCTGGATGATGAAGTGATGTCAGCAATTATTTAAATACATGTCAGTTCTTCTTTTAATGTTGTTGCTTTGGTTTCTCCAACGGCTGCACGACAGGGTTATGGATCCTCATTAAAGAATTACCATGTCATTCTTCCTACTGCCAATACCACTTACATATTGTAAACTCCTTGCATTGCATGTCTTTATAGTGTCATCTCCTTCCATTGCATGGATTTATAGTGTTAAGTAGAGTCTACAAGTTGTTAGCATGCAGCCTCAAGTTTGATGCCTTTTACCTTGTAAACATTGCTCTTCTTATTCGACCTCAATGAAACCCTGCAGCCTCATGTTAATTCTTTTGTCGAACTTGGAAATCTTTGAAGCTTTCCAGCCTCGTGATATTCTTTTCGTCGAACTGGAAAATATTTCTCCCACTCTGTTTAGAGTTCAAGCCCTGCAGCTTAGTATTATTCTTTTCTTTGGAACTGGAGAATATTGTTGAAGCTCGGTTTGTCATGAAAGCCTGCAACCTCTTATTATTTTTTTTCGACTAACTTGCAAATACTGCCGCTAGGTTTCTAGCTCAAGTCGTTCACTTCACACAGATAACATCACATGCATTCGCATCCTCTCACCAGTTGAACCAATTGATCGAGTTTCACTAACGAATGATCAAGTGCGAGCTAGATGCGCCAAAGATTCACCAACATAATAGCATTTAGCATTTTCTTTTACTGGTCCTTCCTTACTTCGTCTTCTGTCAACTTTTGGAATCGATTCTTGAGGGGGTGGCTTATGGCTCCTATCACTTGACCAGAGGGAAGTCTGGTTACGTGGCCTAATAAAAAAATTATATATATTTTATACCGACCCATCATCGTCGTGTCTGCAAGTCAATTGTATCTAGTGGCGTACAACAGATATTTTTTGCTTGTTGTTAGTATTAATTGGGTGGAAGGGGTAAAGCAAACCCTGAATAAGTGTCAAATATGTATGTAGGGCTGTCAGTTATTTACTTTTAGGGCTGCCAGTTATTTACTTTTAGGGGTTTAACCAGGTGGTTGGGTGATCCAATGCATTTCGATGTAGTGGTGGTATCTCCCTCAAATTAAAATAAAAGCCTAAGAAGCAGCCATAGATTTATTTGTGTTGGTGAGGCTGGACATTCTCCATCCGAAGTATTGGATCGGATTGATAGATGTGTAGTGGTTCAAATTGATTTCAATTTGGTTCACTCTACAACCCATACCGTTCAGGGAGGCGGTAATTTGGATATGCCAATGATCCCCCAGCCAGCTTCCAGGCGTACGTGGTTCAAAGAGTTATCGAGTGCGAGAGGATTTTTTAGTCCGACCTGTGATTTTGTTTACTGTGTGATTAATATGCATTTTGCAACACTGTAGGGTACGCATTATTGTTTTATTGATTTCCTTTAAGAATATATATGTCTATATATTTACCCTCGTTATTGTTATTCCACAGACGTGTTGACCTGTCACCATGGATAACGCATACAACACCGTCGCTCGACAGTGGTTATTTTAGAAGAACAATCAACGTGGTTTTTTTTTGTAAGTTTGTCATATGGTTCTGGGTCTTTAACAAAACTTAAAAGGGACATGGCTCTGACACATATCGTGCTTGAGATTAGATAATTCTCGAGGGTTTTTTCAATTATGAACCTTGATGGGATTGAACCCATAGATTCTCCATCATGAGGGCTTGTTCAGACTTGAATAAAGATTAACTTGCATGGCATCACTGCATTCCCAAGCATTATTATAATGTTGTAGTTTGCTTATACCATGTGTTGTTTGGTTTAATCTTGTATGAAATGTGAAGGGCTTTGCCCACGGGTTTGAGCCCTGTCACCTTGGTGTCGTTTTTAATCACTATAATGTATTGGATGATATTGTTAAATGGCCAAGCATGTCGGATTTTCTGAGTGTAATTATTTGTACAGAATTACACTCAAGCTCCTTATAGCAGTCGACAATACTACATTACAGTATTATTTAAGAAATTTCCAAAAAACCTCTCAAGCTCTTTATAGCAGTGTGCAATACTACATTACATTATTATTTAGGAGATTTCCAAAAAACTTCTCACGAGTCTGAACCACCATCAAAATTTATTGTCGGGTATGAAATTAATTTCTTTGCTAATTGCTACTTTGACAACGATCGCCATTAGAAAGAAAAAGAGAAGCCAACTTTTATATGACGAGTAGAATGACGTAGCAGAAAGCGAATCTATTGTAGCAGACAATTAAAAGAAAGAAAGAAATTATTTTTAACTCGGCTAGGCTAAAAATCAAATTATCTATCTGGAAAAGTTGTGTGGTACCCCTAGTTGATAGCCAACACTAATGGCTTCCAGGTGCAAAAATTATTTTATCTGGGTAAAAGATTCTAAATCAGGTTTTGCAATTCTCTTCTTAGTTATGCTCTTTATAATATGATTCAAAACAAAATCATATGCTATATGCTCTGAAAAAACAATTCTATACAATATTATCATAACTTTTTTTTAGCATTGTCAAATGAAGAATCTTCAAAATGGTCTCAAATTATCAATGCACGCTGCGCGCTTGCTTGAAAACATGCAAGTGCCGAAAGGTTGGTATGGGATTCTATTGATAACCCAGCTAACTTCCTCAGAGACTCAATCCCATGGTAAATGGTACCGTTTGAGACGATTGCTAATCCCTTGATCAGTATTTTGCCTCATTGGCAGGCCACAATGGTTAATGGCGCTGGACATTTACAAATTTGGTAAATTCACAGTTTTAGAGTATTATTTGTAACTTTGTAAACTTGTGCCTCGCTTATTAAATCTTTAAGCATTCGCCTGTCTTCTGATCAAGATTTCTGAGTCCATATTCTGGAGCTTACAAAATGAATTTATGATAATGTTAAAAGTTGCAAGATCAAGCTTGAATACAACAAATTTGGATATTTTTTTTTCCTTTAACTTATTCATAGATCGATCCACTAATTGCTCATTTTCTGGTGTATCCGACCAATTGTGTTTTGTGTTTGTATCGATGTGTCTCGACAAGTATATATCTAAATAACTTGGCAATCAATTTTGATAATCTTTCATGACAGGTTGAGACGCCACACACATGTTTTCCAAAGGCTTATGTCCAAGCTAGTTAAAATGTCTGTTGTCTATTCCCATATACAGTCATTTCATAAGAACTACATGTATATCTAAAGACAACAGAGGCGCCCTGGTACATGAATGCTCTCATAAATTATTCGCTCGCCTTATGGGGTTTCGTGTATTCACTTATCCATTGTATTGGATGTGTAAGAATATGTTTTTATATGACTAAACCACGAGAGCTCGACCCAGGCATAAGTAATCGCCCAGATCTGAACTCTATAGATGGGGATGGGTGGGGAATCCACCAAAAGAGATATGATAGGATCAAGCTTTGAAAAGGAGTGATTTTTCTACATGCATTCATTTCTCAAGAACTACAAATATATGTCACAATAAAGACAAATATATATCACAATAAAGACAAGACAGGTCTTAGAGTACATGGAACCTCTTGTAAATTATTGTAGTGGAATGGATATTGAGGTTTTCTCATTTTCAGTATGCCATTCTCTTTTATTCCTTATCGGAGAAGCTTGACCTTAGTTACAACGTAAATAAGTGATAAGAGTTGTTAATCATATTCCTTTTTGTGCTGCATTGTATTTTTGTATAGCCTTTGAGGAAGGAACCTCATAAATGTTTGGTATGGATAATAAAATTATTTATGATATTGTTTTGTAGAAAAATAAAAGGGTTAAAGGTATAAAAATTGAAACAATTCACAATGTTGTTGTATTTACTAAAAAGACATACACATAATAGCTTGATTTTAGACAAATACTTCAATGGATTTATATAAAAAGATCGATATTGCATCCAATGTTATAAGTTATGTTGGCATATTTTGAACCAAACTATTTATATGTTACTAGAGTTATATTTTAGAGATGTTGTAAATCTTGTTCTTTGGTACATTATGAGGTTCTTAAAATATTTGAATTTTTGAGGAAGTAGTTTCCAAAAAAGATTAGGATTAGGAGGTTTAAGGAGAGTGCTACTTGCTTGGTCAATTCAATATTGATAATAAAATTCAATGAGAATTACCACTGTTTACCTCTTCTTGTTGATCATATGATAAATAGAATAATGCACCTTACAATAGAAAATGCATTTCTTGTTATCGTTAACTCTCATCTTTAGATTGATTTCTCTTATAGCAATAGCTATTAGAATTGACCTGGACATTGCCACCTGGTGGCTCTTGTACTCTAAATATATGTTCTTTTCTTATATAACAATTACTTAAAATAACATAATAAACAAGAATAAAGTTAATGCACAACTAGTATAAATATAATTTCCAAGTAGATAATAAAGATTGTTTACATAATAACGAACTCCTCCAAATAGTGCTAGAGGCGAGATCTCCCATGGTTGTTGGAAGGATCTCGCTCCCATGGTTGTTGGAAGGAAATTCTGCAATGGTGTAGAGTGATAACCTATGCCTGAAATAAGTGATAAGTTGAACCTGACTACCTTAGTTAAGTGATGTGATTTCATCTTTTAATTGCTACAATGAGCATCTCCCAACATATATGGCAGTAGTTTTATTGATCCTCAACAACAGTCTTACTGGTCCATATTGGTGTAGTAATCTCCATGCTCTGGAACTCAAAGTACTAAGCAACATAACTGAAGTTTAAATACTTGTCATTGTAATGTTTATTTAATTATGCCTAAAATTAATCAACCTACCACAAAGAAATGATTAATCTCCATGCTTTACTAAGCAACATAACTTACCACAAAGAAATGATTAATCTCCATGCTTTACTAAGCAACATAACTGAAGTTTAAATACTTGTCATTGTAATGTTTATTTGATTATGCCTAAAATTAATCA
>LPNX011056472.1:41358-84989 GCA_001517045.1 Pseudotsuga menziesii
CCACAATACCATGCACTCACGATAAGGTTTGCTACACCAAAATCTGCATATTTTGTTGAACATATGAAATTTGTTGAATATATGAAATCAAGAACAAGACCATATTATATTCCAATCAGAAGTATGCCATATTATAAAACAATGTTATTAGGAATAACGTTAATCCATATTTTTATATTCCCAGAAGTATGCAAAAGTATAGGTAAGGTTTACTACACCAGAACCTACAGATCTTAATGAACGAATGAAATTAATCAGGAAACCATATTATCAGAAGTAACTGTTAATCCACATTTTTATATTCCCAGAACTATACAAAAATATACCATACAATTGTACAATACTCCAACCCCTAAAAGAGCACTACATAAATCAACTGGTAGATTTACAACATTGTAATAATGAGTAATGTAAGTTACCTATAAAAGGAAGGGTGGCTGGGCCATTTGTTGAAATCTGTTAGAGAAGGAGGCCACAACATGTGAAAATAGAAATCCGACCACCCCTGCCTCCCATCGCTAGTACACTTCAACTTAGTGCCATAGCCCTCAAAACGGTCATCTGTAACGCCGTCAAGGTTGGCGTAAGCTTCCTTCTCCTCTTGCGAGAGACCAAAGAAGTCTCTGCCAGCAGCCTGCAGACGCTCGAATAGATGGTCAGATATTCCATGATTTGTTAACTGGAATATTCCCCATTCATGGCTGGCTCTTCCAATATCTGCCACCGTTTTCTCACGGAGTTCATCCACGCCTAACTAAGAGAAGTCTATAAGCGGTATGTCTACATTGTGGAAAGTTTCGGCATCCGGCCTTTCGTTAACAGGTCGAACAAACTCCGAAGGAATGGATTGAATACCGCTTAAAAACACGGACTGTACTCTGGTTGGAGTGGTAGCCATCAAAGCTTCAACTTCAATGATCTCACTAACACAATTTTACCACACGACTTTCTAGTTGCTCTATGGTGCAGTCTACTGCCCATTGCTCCAATATATAGAATGAGTATGTTACTGTGGAAATCTTTAATCATTGTACACTTCTATGGATTACCCGGTATTGAACGGAATCATAAATGAATGACCAAATTATAAATGATCGTTCCTTCATTGAAAGAAAAACTACTTAATCTTGGTTTAGTATGTTTTGGAGTGGGTAAGTTGTTTTATTTTACTTTTAAACTAAAGCTGGCCATAAAGCTGGCCTCGATTTATGCGGTGCAGGATTCCTTTTCGAGGTAAAGCTGGCCTCGATTTAGGCGGTGCGGGATTCCTTATCAAGGAAAGTTGAGGTAAAGCTGGACTCGATTTATGCGGTGTGGGATTCTTTTTCAAAAAAAGTGAACGTCGATTTAATGCTGCTGTAAAGATATAAACTAAATTTTGGATGAGATCCAACATTCAATCCAACTGTTCATAATCCCGCAGCATTAACACAAATGCGATCGTGGGTGGTTAAATAACGGATAAGTGCACCATATTTTATTTTCAAACAAAGTCGACTTAGCCAACCACCAGTCAATTTGAGTGCAAAATAATTTGCAATAATTAGAAAACATAGGGACTCATCGTTTCCTACAGAGTGTTACCAGATCACTGACCTACACGAGACCGGTTGCAAGACCATCACTCGTCCATTTTGTGCTAGCAGTTCTTGCGGCTGGCCGATATTGGGCTGCACAGTATGGTACCAGGCTTTTTCGTAGAGATTTGATTGACGAAACCCACTTTTTTTTCAATTATAATTATATGTATATGGTTGTTTTGTTTAAGAGTACAAAACCTATCCTATCGCAACGATTTGATTCTGTCATTAAAGTAGAGCCACACCCAATATGGAGATAATTGAGCCTGTGTCTGTGTCGCGAAAAAATATAAAGTAAGCTGATAATGTATGTCCATCAGATTTTGAAAAAATATTAATTAAACTGATAATGTATGTCCCGTATTTGATTGATCAAACCACACCGACCTGAATTGTTATTAAAAAAATCTGTCTGAAATTTATGTCCGGTATTTTATCAATCAAACCGATTTTATTCGATTCTTGTTAAACCAAACTGTGGCTCAAAATTCATCATTATTTCCGGAAGCAATCATGATATGTGAATATGGAGGAAAATTAAAACATATTTCAAATAAATGAAATGAAATTGAGACTGTAAAATTGTGTGAATCTTAAATTACAAGAGAAATTGGAATTTAGTATATTAATTTTTTTATTAAATATTTATTAAATATTAAATTTTCAAATAGTGATTTAAAAGTGGAGTGATTTAAAAGTGGAGATAATGTAGTGATATTAAAGTGGTGCTAAGTTTTATAATGCAAAAATGGAGTCTGTAACTAGCACAACCACTTAACTTATGTTAGAGGAGACCAATAAACCATAAGTTAAGTGTCACAATTAAGTAATAAGTTATATCTTACTCCGTGTCTAAGAGGAAGCCTCTTATCCATGAATTAGCTAAGAGTTATCTATGTATTATGTATGAGTTATCCATGTATCAACTAACATTTTTGTGCAATCTAGGAAAAACATATATGCTAGTCTACCCCAAATTCTACTAGCACAACCACTTAACTTGTGGATGAGGAACACTTATAGGTCATAAGTTTGCTACATGTTATCACTCACAAACCATCAAAAACCAATCCTAGGTTGATTGAAATTTTGTGTTTTACAAAATTAATCCAACATAGATTGAAATTTTGTGATGCAAAACAACAAAATTAAAATTAATATATATATCTATAAAAAAATTTAATGCACCTATATATGGTGTAAATCACCACAAAATACCAAATGTTGTAATAAAAAGAATTAACAAAATCATGCAAGATTTAGTGAAGTTAAATATTATCTAGGGTTTTGTGTATATAGTGTGAATCATCATAAAATAACAAATATAAAAAAAAAAGTAATAATTAAATAGCAAAAGCACTAAAGATTTAGGAAGATGACACATTACAAATAACGGTTTGTTATATAATGTGAATGTTATTTGTTATAGAAAAAATAATATTATAATAATATATATAATATTGTTAAAAATATTATTATTTTTAAGTTTAAAGAGAAATAGTGGTGTGAGTAAAATTTAGTGGCTAAGACAAAATTAAGATACTACATCTAGGTCATTAATTTTAATTTGGAATATCAGAAGTATCTATAGATAGTAACTAGCTCACTGAAGAAGTGACTCTCATGAACCCCATAACAAGTCACGGCATTGGTTTATTGCTAAAACTCCATGGATTGAAAGGGTTTTCCATCTATTGAGGATGAAAATAACTTTCTCTTAGATTTCCGTGCTTACATCCACATTAGATCTAAGTTTCATAGTATTCTTAGATTTCCATTCTTACATCCACATTAAATCTGAGTTTCATAGTATTTGTTATAATACAAATCTTTATAACCTCCTAACTTGCCAAAACGATAATGAGCTTGGTGAACTTATTAGCAAGCTTTTTGATCACATAAACAAGATTAAAGTAAACCAAATTTATCCATCTTAAAGTATCATTATTAATTATCATGATAAACCAAGTCTACCCATAAAAATAAACAAAGTTTATCCTTTTTAAGTTGCTGCCCGCGCTGCCCTGGTATTGGAATTAATCTATAATACCATTTACTATTTTTCAATTGCAAATATGATTTTATATAAATAAAAAATTATCGTATATTTCATTTATGTAATTAAGATTAACGGAAATATAAAAATGATTCTCTTTCAGGGCCGGCTCATCATTTTTTCGCTGTAAATCCATGTGCTAAATAACTTGTCTGATTAGAACGATTAGTTACGGTAAGAGGTGGTCCCGGCTATAAATAATTATATTATATAGAATAATGAGAATATAAACAAATTTAAACATGTAACAGGAATTGTATTCTATATTGTATTCTATTATTGATGACTGAAAATATTAACTTCAACTATTTATCTCTACATAAAGCTCTTCAATTTCATTTTTAAATAGTTGCATACCTACATATCTAACTAAGTTATATACACACTAAGGATTTAGCATATTACACCTACCCGTCTCTCAATAAACTATTAAATCATTTTGATTCCTCCACTAAAACAATTTATATAAGTAGGTTATAGCTGAACATTATGTATATATATATTATCCATAGAAAAAAACCATAATTTTTATTATATTGTGTAGATGAGCCACTATCAAAAAAGATAAGTGTCCATTTGATCTTCATACTGCTCAAAAAAGCTTATATAAAGTCAAAAATATGTCTTAATTACAAAAAGCAGCAGATTAACAACATGCCAATCAATAGTCTCCAAATATTCATAAAAGGTCAGCTCCATTACTACTATCAGCAATCAACCCAACCTATCCAAGTAAAACTTCATCAGACTATGTCAAAAAGTCACCATATTATCCAAATACTGGAAATTGTCCTATCTTCATAACCTCTGTCTGTCCAACTTAGTTACCACACAATAATCAACATGTCCACCTGAATAATCATCATAACATTTCCATACAAAAGTCATCAAAATTACAACCCTGTATGTATACAAAAGATAAAAACATTTAGTTCCAATCAGTCACCAACATAGATCAAAAAAGTATTATCCATCAGATTCCCTCTAGTCCCCAAAGTTCATATTCAACTTAAAAAACCTGAAAGGTATCATGTCTTCCAGACCCATGATACTCAAAGATAAACCAATACCCAAGCTGAACTTTCCCACCATCATTTGCTAACTTATAAGCTAAAGTATTTATTTCCCTATAAATATGTTTAAAATCACCTTGCTCAAAAAAGTCAGAAAGTTTGTTGACCTCTTGCAGTAACTGTGCAAGTTGCAAATTATGAATTCTGAATTTGCCAGAAATCCAGTTTATGACAAGCAAGGAGTCACCAAATACCTGGATATTTGAAATCTGCTTGTCCAAAGCCAAGATTTACAGTAATTTCCAAGTAGGTAACTCAACAAAATTGTTTGTCCCTACCCCCAGCCCAACATTAAAAGTGAAATAGTGATCATCTTTGAGGAAAAGTATACCCCCAACACCACACACTTGTGGATTAACAGAAGCAGAACCATCAAAAAAACCCCAAGGTTTAGTTTTGTCAATAAATTCTTCAGTAATGATTCTAATCTTCAAAACAACAGTATCCAGAGGATAAGATGATAGCAAACCCAAACTAAATGCTGAAACCTGTGCAGGAGATTTGGTAAAGTTGTCAAAATAACTATGGTTTCTAGACTTCCATACAAACCAAGATACAATGATAGGCAAAGATCTAATTGTTTTTACCTTAGTATTGAAAAACCAATTCTTCAAACAGGTAAGAATTGATTCCCCAACCCAAAGATTCTGAATATTAATCTTAGCTTCAATATCCTTCCATACAGATTTTGTATAAGGGCAATCAATCCCTAAATGTAAATTTGTTTCAACATCACTTTTACAAAGGTAGCAATGTCCAGGTCCTTCCCAACCCCTGCTATTAAGAATATCCCACGTAAGGGCTTTCCCTGAAAAAAGAAACCAACAAAAAATATTTGACTTAAGGGAACACTTCAAATGCTAGAACATATTCCACCACCAAGCAGTTTCCCTTTCATTCTGTTCCAGAATCAAATTCAGATATCCACCATTAGGGGAGTACTTACCAGATTTAGCCTGATTCCAAACAAGTACATCATCCTCATTTCTAAATCTGATATGATTGGATTTTAGAATGGCTAAGTATCCATTCCAAGCATTAGTATCCAGATTCTCAACAAGGCCTAGATCATCAGAGCTTAACCAACCTTGTTCCATTAAGACACAGACAAAGTCCCAACATCTTTCAAAAAGAAATAACGTGCAGAATGAAGAAACTCAATCAAGTGTGTAGGTAAGCAATGGCGCCATTTACAACCTACCCAAGGATCCATACCAATATCAACGTTATCTCCATTCCCAATCTTCCAAACTAGAAAATCACTAATAAGATGAAAAGACCAGAGCACAGATTTCTAGCAAATGGATATACCTTATTTCTTTTTATCCTTTTCTCTGATCCAATCCAACAAAGTAGAGGCCAAATATATTTTTGAGTAACAATCTGTACCCATAGCCCTGAGCCATGAATTATTTTCCAAGCACTTTTAGCTGCAAGTGCTTTGGCAAAAAGAGCAGGTACTTTCAACCCCCAACCACCCAAGGATTTTGGATTTGTCAAAACCTTCCAAGAAGTCCAAGGCAACCTGGACGAAGACCCACCACTACGAGACCATAAAAATTTAAAATAGAGTTTTCTGATTTTCTCAATAATCCCTACAGGGATCCAGAAATGCATCCAGTATATAGGCAAAGCTTCAAGAACAGACTTTATCAAAACAATCTTACCACCCCTAGACATCCATCTATAACTCCAATTCTTTATGCGTTTTTCAGCTTTTGCAATGAGCCAATCCCAGTCTTTCAGCAAATATCTGCAAGGTTTTAAATAAAATCCAAGGTATTTCATACCACTATCAATTTTTAGAACAGTATATGAAAAAATATTTTGCAAAGAGATCAACTCTGCTTCATCAAGCCTAGAGTAATAGAAAGATGATTTGTCCTCATTAATCATCATCCCTATGGATTTAGTAAAGTCCATCAAAATTTCATACAGAATTGATAAAGACTGAGCATATCCATCAATGATCATAACAATGTCATCAACAAATAGTACATGTGTCAATGAAATATTATTTCCAAAAGAGATGCCCCTGAAAATACCATTGATTTTTGCAGATAAAAGACCCCTACTCAATCCTTCAGCCACAACAAGAAATAGCAAAGGTGCTAGAGGAAACCCATGTCTAAGTCCTCGTCCAGACCTAAAGAAACTAGAAGCCACACCATTAATCAGGACAGAGAAAGAAATAGAGGTTAAACTACTCATAACCCAAGTAATGAATGGTACACCAAACCCCATTTTGGTTAAAATAACCCGCAGGTAAATCCAGCTGACTCTATCATATGCTTTAGATAAGTCAATTTTCAAAACCACAAACTTTAAACCTTTGCAATGTATAAAATGAATGCCTTCCTGGATGGCACCCACTGCATCATGAATTTGCCTTCCAGGCAAAAAACCAAACTGCTTATAAGAAATATATCTACCCAATACCTTCTTAATCCTGGTAGATAAAATCTTACCAATAATCTTATAGCTGAAATTGCATAATGAAATAGGCCTGTAACCATCAAAAGTACAAGGTTAATTAGATTTTGGTATCAAGGCTATAAAGGTTGAGTTAAATATTGCTGGAATTTTGCCACTCTTCCTAGAATCCTCAATAACCCTTAACAAATCCAAACCCATCACATCAAAAAGAGTCCTATAACCTCTACAGGAATCCCATCCGTTCCAGGACTCTTATCGTTTTTGCTTAGAGTAAGTATTGAATTTATCTCCTCCATAGTAACAGGTTTCATAAGATCAGAATTCTCCTCAACAGTAATGGAAGATGGAAAATTATCAGAGATTTTCAAAAGTTCAGTAAGGTGAAGATTTGTATCAGCCTGGAAAAGTGTCTCAAAATGACTAATAGTAGCCTCAGCAATGTCTTCAAAACCTTCCACCATGTTTCCCCTATCATCTTCAATATTTCATATAGAATTTGTATTCTTTCTTTGATTAGCAAATTTATGGAAAAAAGGTGTGTTGTCACCCCCACAAAGCAACCAAATTTCCCTACTCTTTTGTCTGGATTCATGTTCTCGATCCAAAAGAATTTTTCTCTTTTGAGATTCCAATTCAATCAAAGCTACCTTATCCTCATTAGATGAGAAGCCAAAACCAAACTTATGAGAAAAAACAGTGAGCATAAGTTCAATTTCCACTAATTCTTTGAACTCCATCTCCTTTTTCTTAACAGACCAAGCAATTGAAACATCCTTAATTCTCTTAAGTTTGGAAGCAAAGTGAGAAGCAGGGGAATCATAAAGGTTATCAGAATAAGCCACCCATGATTTTATCAAATATTTAACCAAATCATCATTTTCAAGCCAATGAGGATTGAAATTGAATGGGCTTTTCAACTGGATCCCCCTATTCAAAATCTGAAGAAAAACAGGTTGATGATCAGAGTCACCACCACTTCCCACCCACTGACTGTAAAAATAATCAAAATCTAGCATATCAGCTGACATAAGAAACCTATCCAGTCTTTTACTAATATTTTCAGTCCCAACTCTTCTATTAGTCCATGTGGGAAGCATCATAAAAGGTACTATGTCCACAAGACCATAGTTTTCCAAAGATTTTGTAAAAAAATCAAAAAGGGGATCCAATCTAGCTCTAAAGCCCCAGATCTCAGATAATCCCATGGAGAAATTCAAATCCCCTCCTAGGATAAATTTTTCACATTTAAGACATTCTAAATACAAAAGATTATTCCAGAATCCTTCTCTATCAATGTGGGGACCATAGATGTTGGCAAGACAAACATCCAAATTAAGTTCAATAGAGAACAAAGATGCACAAAGTCCTGAACCCACACCCCAAGCATTCAGAAGGTGAAAAAATCTAGATCTCCAACCTAACAGAAGACCTCCAGATTTACCTCGAGCATCCAAGGAAAGAAAAGTCCATCCCCTTAACATAGATTCCAATTCATCTACAAACAAGTTCCCATTACCCATGGATTCTTGCAAAAATAAAACATCGACATGGTGATCTTCAACAAGTCTGCAGACCGCTAGTTTTTTTGGTTTACTAGCCAAACCACGACAATTAAGGGTCATCAAGATCATAAGGTAGCCAAAGCAGGGGTCAACACTGCTCTAAGTGCCCTGATAACATTAAAGTGTTCACTTTCCTTCAAAATTGGATCAACAGAGCTCAAAACCAATACACCTCTGCCCGCTCCAAACCCATATGAAATAGGATAATTCCCATTAAATTTAGTACAGGATATAAGAAAATATCCGGATCCACTAAAAGTTTGTTTAAGAGGGGAAATGAAACTCAGATTTCTTAAAGGAGAAACAAAAATTAAACCCTCATTAGAATTACCAACAGTAACCTTTGCACCCTAATAGGGTATAGTAAGAGATTTAAGCGTCGGAATACAAGATGTAACAATTCTCCTCATAAGATAAGTCCAAACCCTCATCCCTAGGACTCACAGAATCTATCCTCACCTCATCAAAAGCAGTAGAAACCATAGGTTTTGTAACTCTCCAAACAGATTTTGGGTTAAGCTCATCACGATAATTCCTTTTCAAGGATAAATGACAGTGAAAAACCAAATGACCATAACTGTGACATCTGTTGCATTTGAAAGGTATACCTACATAATCCAAAGTTTGATTAAAAACAGTATCCCCGTGCTTTATATCAATATCAAATGCTATTCCATTCTGAAGGTCCAATAAAACCAAAACCCTCCCCAGACAACAAACCCCTGAATCTAAAAAGGATAGATCATCTTCCAGGAAAGTCCCTAAGGTATTACCAATGAGTTTGAAAAATTCCAGAGACCAGAACTCAAAGGGTAAGTTAGGTAGTTTTACCCAAATAGGCATCGAGTCATACCTTTCATGCCGCGGATCAAAAAGTGGAGTCCATCATTTGAGTATCAATCAAGAAAAGTTCCATTTCCAAACCCCCACCAAAATACGAGCAGCATTTGCCTCAAATTTGAATTTGAAAGCCAGCCATCCCCTCGGTAGAACGGAAATGTTAGGAGAGGTGATATTCTTCCATGTGCTAAGAACCCAATTCTTCACCCTATCAGGAGAGACTCTGCGACCTCCAAATCTTCCTACCAGCGTAAGTGCGTTAGTAAGAACTATATCATTCAAGGCAATATCCTCTCCAACCACTAAGAGCGTTATTTCCACTTTGCGAACATGTTTTTTGCTTCGCTTATGGATAGATGGTAAGCGAAATGATTCTAGACCAACCTTAGGACTTTGTACACAGGATTCCACGTGAGCTGGTAAAACCCCGTCAAAACCATCAAAGGAGGACCCATCGTAAACCTTCTTGGACTCCAAACCCTTGCTCAGTTCCTTAAACAAAAAACCCTTCTCAAGACTAAGATCAAGGCCCAAAACCGCCATATTCGGAGTATCACAAACAAACCCTAAGCCCAAATCCAAACCCACAGTACATCCCAGTGCCACATGCGAAATCTCAGTATGAGAAATTGTAGGTGATTCTTCATCATAACCCTCCCGACCAACAAACTGAGCAACTGAGTCATAAACAGCAAAGGAAAAATCACGGTTAAATACCTCTTGAGACATAACCGAAACATCAGTGCCCATCTGTGAAGGATACAGCACTGGATAAAACCCAACATAACCCTTCAGCCCCAAATTACTGTGCACCGTATCATCCACCATATCAACTGTTTGCATCTTCACCAAGCAGGGATTCGGCACAGCAATGAAATGATCCTTCATAGAAAAAACCATAACTCCCACAACATCGCTCACAAACTGCAATGAGGACCGGCTCTGTTCATAAAGAATTTTTTCCTCCACTATGAGACCAATTAAAAACCCTACAACCAAATAATGGAGTTCGGGCCACCTTCTGTGGTGACTTAACCGAAACAACAGCACAAAACGATAAATAATGTTGCTTTGGATTATCATCAACCCAACCCTTCAAACCCATATCGCTGCACAGGAACAGAGCCTCCACAATTTGCATCTTCGCCAAACAGGGATTCGACACAGGAACGGATCGATCATCTGGAGAAAACACCATAGCTCCCACATCATTACTCACAGGAAGTAATGTGGTCCGGCAGAATTCATATGGTTTTGTTTCCACCGCCCGAGACCGAGTGATGACTCGACGTCTTTTTGGTGGAGTTCAGGCCAAACGCTTAATTGCCCAAAGGGACATATCCCAGATAAACCACCAAAAACTCAATAAAACATCATAAAGACTCAATAATAAATGACCTACGGTGGAGATCACGATACAACATACCCCATCCACCTGGCAATAAAAAAGAGTAGGCCATCTCATCCTAGTTAAAGATCAAATCAGAACTAGGTCAGCGCAGATCACCAGATGTCAGATTGTAAACCTGACATTAAATCGAATCGCCACGCAGCAAAAACATAATAAAACCCCGCTCCACTACCGCCAAAACCAACCTACCATGAATGGATATTGGTAGAGACACCCCTAAACAAAGACCGAGAACATTCTGACAGCTCCGTCCTCAATAAAAATGAACATGGACCGTCGATCTCCCCATATCAACACCGTCCAAAAAAAACGTTCTGTCATCAATCTTGGATTAAAAAAATACGTTCTGTCAAAAAAAAACTTGAATTATATATGTATTTATGGGTAGAGGCTTGTTTCTTCAGCAAAATGTGAGTAATTTCAATTTGAAAAACTAGGTGGAGGGCTGATTTGATTGTTATATGTTTAATAAGTTATTGAATTAAGCGCTCAAAATAATATTAATTTAAAATTTGATAAAATAGATAAAATGGATTTACCTATTTTAATGTTAGCTTCCATGAATCATTTTTTTCAACTTAGTTTTATTCAAAACTATAATAAAGAATTGGATTTACTATCAATTTTTAAAATTTTGACTATTTTTTAATTTTTTAATAATATATTAATAATTTTGACAATTAATTTAATTTATTTAATTTAGGAAAAAAATAGATTATCTATTAGATTCTCAAATTCTCAACCATATTTATTGATATTTCTAAAACATTTATTAACTATTTTTAAAAGATATATAATCCTTTTAAATTTAAAAACCAAAAATACCAAACTATAACTAAAATAAATGATTTACAATTTAAAAAAATAAAACTACTTACTAATTTAATGGTAAAATATTTAACACTCAATAGCCTTTGAAAAAAAAATGTCAATAAATATACAATCGAAGAATAACTCTTTGAATGTAGAGGTAAATAAACAATAACATTAAATATTTAAGCTTTAAATATACATTAACATATCCATTGTAACTTCAAACATACTTATTAATATATTATAAAGTAATTTTGTTTAGATAATGTCCAATAAAATACTTTAAGGGAGCTTATGGTTTCATGTTTTATTTCATTCTTTATGGAGGATCTTTTCACATTTTTCCTCACAATATTACTTCACTATCGTGTAGCTTAAAAAGTCTACCATTTGGGTGGGAATTGGTGTTTTTCTCGGCACAAATTTGAATAAATTCGGCTAGAATTTTCCCAAATCCATGTTACAGCTATCAAGTTGTAGAATTTTGGATGTCCTCGAAGGGGGTTTTTTAGGGTTCTCAATCCATTTTACTATGAAAATTTCCATTAAAATGTTGAATAATCCTTCGGGATTACATTGTAAATAATATTTTAGTTATTAGTTAGTAAATTCTAGTTAATAATCTCGTTATGTAATTGTAGATAACGGTTTTAATATCATTTATATGTAACACTCATCTACGTAATAAGATATTGATTTGATGAGGTTTTTCACGGCATGTGTCAGTGGTATCAGAGCAAGACAGCCAAGCATTGGTGAGAAATACTTGGTGAGAAAGAAGGAGCCCATAAAGATTGTGGAAGAAAGACAAAGACTGCACATTAAGGTGAGACTGCACGTAAATTGTTTCGATAATTCTTTTGAAGATTTTTTTTTTTAAAGAAAAAGAAAAAGGAAGAAAGCCACTAATTATATTTCCATGCAATGGTTTTTTTAAATTAATTATCAAATATTTGGGGAGTTCTTTTCAGAAAATAAAAGTTTTTAAACAACCATTTATATTTGAGCACAAGGTTTTTTAAATTGAAATATTAATCCTTTCGGGAAATCTTTTTAGAAGATAAATTTTTTTTAAAGAACATTGGCTAAGAGGAAAAGAATATATCAGACTATATTTTGTACAAAATTTACTACACAGTAAATTTCAATTGTTAGAGTTATTTTGTATGGAAAAGAAAATTATCAAGAATGGTTTAGAAAAGTTAAAAATACCTTTATTTTTAATGATATGTGGGATGGAATTTGTCAAAATGAGAATTTAAAAGATAAGAAAGATGGAGAAGAAAAAGATGAAGTGGATAAAAGTGCACCAGTACCACCTACTAATGCCAAATATTTAGCATTATGGAAAAGCAAAGACAAGAAGGCTTATGCCTTAATTATTGCCTATGTAAGTGAAGAAGTAAGTAGACATTTAGTTTCTAGCAAAAGTTCTTGGTAATCATTAAAGAAACTAAAAGATTTGTATGATTCACATTCTGAGCTTGAAATCATACAACTGTTGATCAAATTATTTAACTTAGAATTAAAAGATCATGATCCAATGAAACTTGCTTATGAAATTAAAACCATTTTCCATGATATTGATGCAACTAGTGTAAAAGTTGACATGCAACTTACTGCATTTATTGAATCTCTTTATCCTACCTATACTCATTATTTAGAATCACTTCAATCTAGCGGCAAAATGAAAGCTATGACCTTTGAAACACATGTTGAGAAAATTGTAGAAAGAGAGAAAGCATTTGGGAAGAAGTCTAAACCCAATGAAGAAACTTTGTGTCTTGAACAGAAAGGACACAAATCAAAAGAAGAATTTGCAAAGGATGAAAATAGAAGCGGAGGTCGAGGTAGAGAACAAAGAGGACAGTACAGAGGAAGAGGGGGGAGATTTAATCAAGGAGAGAAACAATGTTATAGATGTGGAAAAACTGGTCATACTGCTAGTTATTGTAGAAATTATTGGGATAAAATAGTAAACAAGAAAGAGCAAGTACAAGATAAAGGAAATGATAAAGGTAACCCTCTTGAATCTGCACATTATGTTGTTGCACATTGTAATCTAGGAATTGAAGAATCTTTGAGTACTTCGTTTTCATGGAATGAGATTTGGTTATTGGATACTAGATCCACATGTCATACGACATTTAGAAAAGACTTCTTTGAAACTTTTAGTGATCAAATTGATGGGGTAGTACATTTGGCAGATAAGTCTCAGTTAAAACCTTCAGGAATTGGTTCTGCTAGATTGAAATTATCAGGACTTGCTGATTATATACTTTCTGATGTTCTTTATGTTCTTCAATTGAAGAAAAATATAATATCTCTTGTGCAAATTAGACAACAAAATCACTCGATACATATGTTTGATGGTATCACTGAAATTAGAAGAGCTTATGATAATGTGATTGTAATGAATGGAGTGGAAGATAAAAAACTTTTAAAGTTGACTGGTACATCATCCAATTCATAGAATTCTGCAAATTTGGCTCATCATAATAGTAATTTATCTTCCAGCTTATTGTGGCATGCTAGATTTGGTCATTTTAATTATGACAGTCTCAGGATTATGAAACAGAAATGAGTTCAAGGGCTTCCTACTATTCCAAGACAGCTTTCCCCATGTGATGCTTGTATCTTAGGAAATCACAGTAAACAACCTTTTAATGATTATATGTTTCGAGCTTCAAGAAATCTTGGTCTTATTCACTCAGATTTATGTGGTCCCATGCCTATTCCATCAGAAAATGGTAACAAATATATCATGACTTCCATTGATGACTTTACAAGGATGTGTTGGGTTTATTTGTTAAAAGCAAAATATCAAGCTTTTGATACATTCAGAAATTTTCATTTATGGATTAAAAATGAAGCTCAACTCAATATTGGAACCCTTATAACTGATAACGGTGGTGAATATATATCTAAATATTTTGAAAAATATTTGCAGGAGAATGGTATTAAACATCAAACAACCGTTCCTTACAATCCACAACAAAATGGTGTGGCAGAACGTATGAATAGGACATTGTTGAATATGGTAAGATCAATGATGTTTTTTTAAAATGTCAAGTTAATGTTTTGGGGAGAGGCAGTTCTTTGTGTTGTCTATATTAAGAATATATGTTCTTCTGCTGCACTACAAAACAAAACACCTTATGAAATGTGGCATGATCATCTTCCAGCTCTCCAACATTTTAGAATTTTCGGTTCCACATGTTAGGCTTTGATTCCTGAGCAACAAAGACATAAATTGGGAGCAAGAAGTCAGAAGTGTATTTTTTTGGGATATTCTAATACTTATAAAGCTTATAGGTTATATGATGATGATAACAGGAAGTTTATTGTTTCTAGAGATGTTATATTTCTTGAATTTGAGAAAGATGCGCTCACTATTGATAAACAAATTGCTCAGTTTGATAGATTTCATTCTAAAAAAATCTATCATGAAATGGATAATGAACTTACAAATATTGAAGGGGGGATTCTTGTTCTAAGTCAAGTTTTGGAATTTCCTCTATAGGAACAAGTTCTTCTAATGCACAAGTTGATGATTCTAATGCACAAATTGATGAAATAGAAGATGAGACAGTTGATGATATTGTTAATGGAATGGATAAATTAAGTATCATAGATAATACATAACCTACTCTTAAAGAAGATACAGAGCAAACACCACAACAAGAAGTTCGTAGATCGATACAGACTAAGACATTTCCTAAAAGGTATGATGATTTTATAACATTAGATTGTGAATTAAACTTTCATGCATTTGATGAACTTGCATCTTTTCAAGAAGAAGTAAATAGTGATGTATGGAAAAGTGCAATGCAAAAAGAGTATGATGCTCTCATAAAAAATGGAACTTGGAGGTTGTTGAATCCTCCAATTGGAACCAAACCGATTGGTTGCAAGTGGATATATAAAAACAAGTACAAAGTAGATGGCTCATTTGACAAACACAAAGCAAGACTTGTAGCAAAAGGGTATGCATAGAAAGAAGGTGTTGATTACACAGAAACATTTTTTCCTACAGCTAAATGGAGCACCATTCGAACTTTGTTTTCATTAGTAGCACAAAAAGGATGGAAGATACATCATATGGATGTTAAAACTACCTTTTTGAATGGAGACTTGAAATAAGATGTCTATATGGATCATCCTGAAGGCTTTGCTATCAAAGGTCAAGAACAAAAGGTATGCAACTTGGTCAAATATTTATATGGTTTGAAGCGGGCACCCCGAGCTTGGTATGAAACGTTAAATGAACATCTTCTCAAATTGAATTATAAGCACTTCAATCTAGATGATGCAAATTTATTTGTCAAGAAAGTTGGAAGATCGGTTGTATATCTAGTTGTATATGTGGATGATTTGCTTATCACGGAAAATAATGATGATTATATAGTATCTATCAAAAGAGAGTTGAAAAAGGTTTTTGATATGATAGATTTGGGATTATTACATTATTATTTAGGAATTGAAGTAGATCAAAAACCAAAGCACATTTTCTTTTCTTAGAAAAAAATACGTTGGACAGTTGTTAAACAAATTTGGTATGCAAGATTGTAATCTTGTTTCAACACCGATGGAGAAGAATCTAAAGCTTACTTCAAATGAAGGTAGCACATTTGAAGATCCAACAAAGTACACGAAGCTTGTTGGAAGTTTAATTTATCTTACTACTACTCATCCTGACGTAACTTTTGTTGTAAGAATACTTTCCAGGTTTATGCATCATCCTTATGAAGGTCATTGGAATGCAAGAAAGCGAGTGCTCAAATATTTAAAAGACACTCAATCTTATGGCATCAAATATTCTAAAGTTTCAGACTTTCATCTCATTGGTTATTCAGATTCTGGTTTTGATGGAGATAAAGAGCATGGGGTCTCTACATCAAGTTATTTGATGAACCTTGGATCAGTAGCTATCAGATGGAGATCATGAAAGCAATATGTTCCTCCTGATTCTACAACTGAAGCCGAATATGTTGCAGCAACTCAAGCTACAAAATAAATCATTTGGCTTTGTAAAGTACTTGAATACTTCCAGGAGAAACAAATGACTTCAACGCCTCTCTTTTTTTACAACACTTCTGCAATTCAATTGGCTAAGAATCCAAAATTCCATGATCGAACCAAACATATCAACACCAAATATCACTTGATTCGACATCATGTTGAGGCCACAACCATTCATCTGACACATTTTCCTAATTCTGAGCAAATTGCAGATATCTTTACTAAAGCATTGGGCCGTGAAAAGTTTGAAAATTTTAGAATGCAACTTGGCATGTCAGATGTCCCTTCGGATTAAGGGGGGAATATTGAATAATCCTTCAGGATTACATTGTAAATAATATTTCAATTATTAGTTAGTAAATTCTAGTTAATAATCTCATTATCTAACTGTAGATAACGGTTTTAATATCCTTTATATGTAGCACTCATCTACGTAATTATTTAAGTTCTTTTAATTATAACAATTTTATGTGTATTTTATTTTAATGTAATTTTTTATTTGAACTTAAATGAATGGGCATGATACTATATTAAGTGCCATACTAAGTGATTTGATCCCATCCCTCACAAACCAAAAATAAAATATAAATCTATCAAATCTTCAAATATAGAGGTTAAGAGGAATCTATATTATTTTATTACTTTATAGTATTATCATTATTGTATGTGGAGTTGGAACTTCAAAAGTAATGTGTACATGTTGGATATGTTGAAATGGAATATGTACATGCTAGATATGTTGTACATAGTGTATCAAATTTTAATCATGATATACACACCCACATAATATTACAAAATGGTCTTTATGTACTCAAGGAACCATGTGGTGGTCACATCATTCTATGATAGCAATGTAAGATGTCATAGATGTTATTTTCAACCATTCCCAAACACACTCACGTGCCTCTTAAATGAAATATCTCTACACATTACACACAAACCTTCTAGAAACATCCATTTCCGTCAATTACAATACCTTATCTTTATCATTGTCACGATCCTTGAATGGTTTCCTTGGTAGCATTATTTGGACTCTTTCAAACATTTTATGGAAATGGAATTCGTAGCCATGTGAATAAAGTAATCTCCAATAGTATCCCACATAGATTGGTAAAAATCAGAGGGTAATCCATCAATCCATGGAGCTTTACCATTCTACATATATCTAGGAAATGAAAACTATTCAACCTTTGTGAAATCCCTATCCAATCTATTATGATCAATAATAAAGAGCTTCTGTGTAAACATCCATGTTAATCATTTCTAGCAAAAAACATAACCTCTATCACTAGGTAATGAAAAATATATTCTAACACCAAGCATACTTCACATCCTAGAGGGATCTTCTTCTTGAGTGAGCCATCTTCTATATGAAGTCCAAGTACTTTGTTAACAACCACTTACTTCAATATAAAATTGAAGGACTTTGATTCCTCATCTCCCTCTTGATTTCATGATAACTTAACATGCATTTTGGAACCTATATTTATAAAATTGTCCTTGTGCACCACAAAATCCAAGTGCACTACAAACTCTTGAAGGATAATGTTATGTGGGTCCTACTCAAGAATGTTATGGATCTCTTCTAACTTCCTCCTAGCATCTCATTTTTTTTCTACACTTGAAAACAATCATATGGCCCCATACATGCATGAATTTGACATTCCTCTATTGGGATTCCTCCAACCATACCATACAACCCTGATCCCCAACAAGACAAGGAACAAGTTTCCCAAAATGATGGAATAAAGAAAATAAATGAAGGGAATTCAAGAAGGATTTGAGTGAAACATATGACCCCTCACCAAAATGGAGGTTTGAATGTATAGACAATATAAGGTAGTTGTATCCATCATCACATCATCCAATAGAATCCTTCCATAAAAGAAAATATCATCATAAGGTCAATATGATCAATTCTCACATGAACAGGTTCTCCCCCTGGCGAGAATTGAACCAAGTGAAAAAACCATCCATAGTAAAACATTTTTTTCCCAATTAGGATCAAATATTTGGAGGGTATCCTTACAAATTTACCATTACTACTTCTCCACACTACACACCACTAAACCTAATCCACCACTATGATAACCAACCCATTCAATTGGATGTTAAGTTCAACACTCACTATCCATTCTACATCTAGCAAAGAGAAAGACATCATCTCCCAATGGAAATTTTGAGCTAAGTTGATGTTGGGAGTATACATTAGACACAATATAAGTACTTTCACAATTATCAAAAGAGTAACCCAAGTGCACTAGTATTAATCTTTCTATTAAAAGTAAGGAAGGATAAATATTAATAATAATAAAAAATTAATAATATATTTTTAATATCACCGCCAACAGAGACACCAATTTGGTGTATGATACCCCCTTGTTTGTGGGATAAGAGACCCCCCTCTGTGCATTAATTTAACTACTAAGGTCTACAGAGGCTTACAAACACTACCCCCCTCTCGATTTGAACTTGTGACCTCCTAAGAGGAAACACGTGCTCTTAACCATTAGGCCCACTCATGATGTACAAGCCCACTGATGGAAGCACTAATTATGGAACAATCATGGGTGTCAATTACTTGACAATGTTTTTATGTTTAATTATTTATCTTGGCCAAGTCATGAAATCCAATACCTAGTTCCAAAAAACTAAAATGGAGGCCAATATACCAAATTATAGTTAAATGATTCCATTGTGAGGTCATGTGTGTTAGTTTGAGGTGTTCTTTTTGGCCTTGGATACATGAAATATTAATTTAGGGTCTAAGGCATATGTTTCTTCCTTAATCATTTTTATGCCCATGTGACCCATGCCTCATGATTTAAAACTCACTATTCCACTTTGAAGTAAAATATCATCTTGAGAGCTCATGTGATTTGGTTCAAGGATTTATTCTTGGGGTTGGTTTCCTTCAAAGTTCATGTATTCTCTAATGCCTAGGTTTTCACCCTAACCATGTATAGGGACCACATACTCACACCTTTTCTCAAACCTTATAGTACTTTCAATATCCCCATTCATAGGACAAGGATATACTCAAGAAGTCACGTGTGTTGAATTAAAGCATCATTATTAAACAAAGAAAGAATCATTCTGAAACTTAGTGTTCTTACCCTTTTCATCATGCGAGTGATCCCACTTTTGGACTAAATCTCCAACTTCGAAACTCTTATTTCTAGACTTACGTTTATCAAACCATCTCTTTACAATCTCTTGCTGGTGCTAGAATCTCTCTTTAACTTTAAATATAGACTCTTCTAGCTTAAGCAAAGTATTGATTCTAACGTGTAATACTTCAATGTTGGATCCCCTTAAAGATTGGGCTAATTGAGAGGTCAAGAGATAAATGTTTGGTGGAAAAATGGCTTCGTTTCCATAGACTAGAGTGTAAGGTGAGACTCCTAATGAGTTCTTTGGTGTGACTATATTAGACCAGAGTGCATTCAGGAGAGCTATGTTCCAACTCCTTTGGTTTTCTATGGAAGTATTCTTCAGAATCCTAATAATATTTTTATTGGTAGATTCAGCTAATCCATTACCTTAGGGATAATAATTTTCAAAATAATATAACATCATTCCTTTATCATTGGAAAATTCCGTAAATTGATGAGAAATAAGATGCATTGTCAAAAACCAGGGAAATTGGAACCCCAAACCTGGTCATAATATGTTCTTGTAGGAATTCTATCACTGCATCTTCATTTACTTTCCATAGTGGAATAGCTTCCACCCATATGGTGAATTAGTCAGTAGCTGTAAGAATGTATTTGTGTTGTAGCAAGGAATTAGGATTGATCTCTCCGATAATATCAATACCCTACTATTCAAATGGTTTCAAAACCAAGACTGGTTGTAATGGACCAGCTACTCTGACAAGTCTTCCTCCACTTCACTGGAAAACATCACATTTCCTTACATACGCGAGTGTGTCTTTGAACAAGGTTAGCCTACAGTTTCTCGCCCTTAAAATCTTATGGTAAGTGGTATCTCTTGAATAATGCCCTCCAGCAGGGCCAGCGTGCAATTCTTTAACCACTTTAGCCACATCTTCCTATTCTAAACATATCATAATAATCCATCATAGTTCTTCCTAAATAGAACTCCCTCAATGACTTGATATGAGGTTGATTTCAATCATAGTGCTCTTCTTTTATTTGTACTCCAATGTTCCCGAAAATAACCTTGCTGAAGATAATTTATTAAGTCTCTATACCATGATTCTGGAGCTGAAAAAATGGGACATACATCAATAATATGAACTTCAACTTCATTATCCTAGTCAGATTCCTCACCATCTTGACCTTCAACCATTATTTTGCAAAGTCGTTGTCCTTTACTAATGGCTACTAGTTTAAACTCTAAATCATATTCTTATAAAGTCGTAACCCAATTTTCTCTTCTCTCACCCAACTCCTTTTGTACAAAAATGCTTCAGATTGCTGGGTGAGGAACAACCATGTTAGTCTGATTCTTAAGTATATATGGCCTGAATTGCTTTACCACTTTAAACACTGCGTAGGCTTGTTTATCAATGGAGGGATAATTCAATTCACAATCCTGCAAACCAGTGCTCATAAATGAAATAGCGAATTCATCTCCCCACTCTTCCTTTTGTGTCAGCACATCTACAAGCGAATTGTCAGAAGCGAAAGTGTACAATATGAAATATTTATTGAAATCAGGACTTCTAAGTGAGGGTGCATGTGCTATTTCTATTTTGATATCAGTAAATGCATCCTTTTCTGCATCATTCCATTTAAACTGTACATTCTGCTTGACCATTTGCTCCAAAGGTTTGACTATTTGTGCAAAATCAGGCACAAACCTTCGCATGAAATTAATAGTCCCCATAAAATATTGCATACCCTTATTATTGTGGGGCAAGAGAATCTGCGCAATTGCTTCAATCCTTTCTGGGTCTATGGAGAATCCCCTTTTAGAAATGACATGACCCAGTAGCTTTCCTTCCAGTACTATGAAAACACACATTTTTTAGGATTTAGTGCGATACCATATTTTCGACAACGCTCAAAAATATGTTTTAAATGATATGGATGTTCTTCTCTTTTCTTTGAATACACTGTAGCATCATCCAAGTATACCACCATGTTGCGGCTTATCAATTGCCGAAAAGCTATGTCCATGGCTCTTTGGAAAGTGGCTCTAGCATTAATTAACCCAAAGGGCATTCTCCTGTAGGAAAAGGTTCCCCACTTTGTGTGGAACATGTTTTTTAGTCTATCTGGTTTAGCTACCAATACTTGATTGTAGCCCGAAAACCCATCCAACAAGGAGAATAACTCAGCGCTAGAAACCATCTGCAAAATATGCTCCATGGGAGGTACTAGATAATTGTCTTTGTCTGATGCACGATTCAGATTTCTAAAATCCACACAAAATCTTATTCTCCAAACTTCTTCTGAACTGGTACCAAGTTCGCTACCCATTTTGAATATATAACCTTGAAAATAATCTTGGCATCCAATAATTTCTTTACTTCACTTTGAATTAGGGGTTCCAGCTTAGGATGCATCTTGTGAAGCTGCTGCTGGAAAAGTTTTACACGCACTTGAATAGGAATGATCTGTTGGATTATGCCAGTGTCATATGTATTTTGATCATCATAATTCCAAGAAAATACATCTTTATATTGCTGAAATAAATTGATGAAATTACTCCTTTCTCCTGGAGAACAACATTTCCCCAAGTTGCCATACTTGGGGTCAGCCTCTGTTCCCAAATTGATCAGATCATACTGCAGTGTTGAGCTGTGTGTTTTGACGTTTACCAGCCTTCGGTATTTGTTATTTAAATCAAACATACTATCTAATGTCCTCACCCTTTTTGGTATGAAATTACTATTCTGGATATTCGCTTGGTGTTCATAATCATCAATAACTGCATCTTTAAAAGTTTCCTCATTTTTTAAGAATTCCAAAATATGATGATGATCATCAAACCCTCTCATATTGGTGACATTATCAGGTATCGATGACCTAAAAATCAATTCAATGGAACATTTGTTATTCGTGGGCACCAACCTCACAACAGAAGTAGCTAATAAATTAGCTGCTGCATTTTTTAGTCTAGGAATAGAATTAATGTTAAAAGCCTCAAAATTTGTTAAGAGCTCCCAAACTTCATTTTGATATCCTTTTAAATGAGGAGATAAGAAATGGATTGTATTGCGGACCTTTTTTACAATTATTTCAGAGTCTCCAAAAACTTTTAAACTTTTAACTTTGAACTCAATTGCTTTTTTCAATCCTTGAATCAATGCTTCGTATTCAGCCATGTTATTTGTGCATTCAAACTCTAATCTACAAGATAAAAAAATGTTTATTTTTTTCTGGATCAACTAAGACACAACCGGCCCCTAATCCTTCTTGAGTTTTTGAACCATCAAAATATAATAACCAAAACTGATTTTCTACTTCTAAAGCACTAGTTCTATTTTCTGAAACATAAACTAAATTAACTATATTACAATCAATATCGTCAGTATGCAAAAACCAAAGGAGAATGGACTGTTCATCTAACTCACTACTGGCCTCTTTTGCCCGATAATTCCCTAGTTCAAGTTCTAAAGAAAAATTTCCCAAAACTGAATGTGCAAAATTCACAGGTTCATTTTCTCCTTCAAGCTGCATCACATTATATTTCATGTGTGGTTCTCTTAGTACTTTAATTTGATTCTGACACCCTTTGTAAGATAACCATAAGTGCGACCAATCTATTGCAAAATAACCATTAAGCTTTTTAGATCAATCCCTACTTAGAATTAAACCATAAGCTTCATGGATGTCAACTACCATAATATCGATGTACTGACAAACTCTTTCATCAGCTACTAATTGAACCAATACAGTTTTCAACTCACCTGCTACTTTAAGTGCAGTTCTGTCCAACTGAATAATTTGATTGGCAGAAGGGTTGGGTTTCCCATTTATATTTTTACAAACTGACAAAAGCATGGCATTCGAGGATGATCCAAAATCAACTAGACAATTGTGTACATTCAAATTAAAAATTTCAAAGGTCAGTAAGAAAGGTTTAGTTTGGGATTTAGACTTTCCTCCATTGTTGGCTTCATTTATTTCCTTATCCAATGGGACATTGTCTTGATATTTTTCAAGTTGAGGACCCAAGGCTTCCAAAAGTTTCTTCTTCTATTGTGGTAAATTTCACATTTCAAACAATGAAATATTTGCTTTGGTTTTATTAATATCTTCTACTATATTATATCCCATTTCTGGTTCCACCAAGTTTTTCTTATTATTTTCCAAGTTATTGTCCACGGTCTTCACTGGTTTACTTTATGCTTGAGTTTTCTACTTTGCTATGATCTTTTCAAGTACGGGTGGGTTTTGAGTCTTATTGGTGAGGTTTTTTATGCTTTCTTGGAACTTCTTAATCTTGGGTAATAAGCTGTAATCCATTATTGGTCCCTGACTTCTTGTTGTGATGTTTACTGCCGAAAGTTGTATTTCATCAGTGGTTTCTTCTTCTTCTGATCCTAGCGTGGTCATACAGTCCCATTAAACCATATTTGTTTCTTTCGAGGTTTTTTTTGTTTCAAATTCCTTTTCTTCTTTACTTTCAGGTTCTATTAGTTGAACCTCTAATATATTATTCATGACTAGGTTCATTGATATAATCCATTGAGGGCAAATTTTTTCAGAGTGAGGTTGTTGGTGAAAAGTACAAAAATTATCCATACCAACTTTGGTGAGATTCAACATAGAGGAGTTGTTGGTGGGTGGTTGGGGTGGAATATTTTCTTCTTTCTTTTTGAAATATTGTCTAAATGGTTTTCTATAAGAACTTGCTTCTTTATCTTTTTCCAAGTCAACAACCTTGTTTGATAGTTTTTGTACCATTTTAACCACATTGTCCAATTCATTCGAACGTTCTTCTTTGGGCTTAGTCAATAGTAAAGGCTTTTTATTAATGGATGCTTTCAAGTTATTCTTCCACTTTCTTACCCTCTTCATACACGTAATACCCCCATGACATTGCTTTTATTTTTCATATTTTGAAAATTATTATTTTTTATTATGTAATGAGTTATGAAACTCAAAGACTGAAATGACATTTGCACAAACAAACCATTATTTATTTATTTATTAATAAAGAAAATAACACTTGGAGAACTCAACTACATGAGGGTACACCAACCATGGCACCAAAGAACATGTGTAAGCAAGCTAGAGTGATTGATACCAATCAAATCTAATCCAAAACTCAACAACTGGACAATATCCTAAATCATAGGGATTTAGGGATCTAATTGGAGATTTGATTGAGATGGCATAAGACTTGGGCAAAGCTATTTAGATGAGTGCACTGGAATAGCACGGACGTCATGTTGTGCACGGGGAAAACAGTTGTGTTGAGCATTTTTCTATTTTCATAATTCCATCGTGAGAACTTGTTACGGACATGAGGTTGAGTGACGCGAGGAAGTGTCTTGCTGTTCTGGTGCATGGTTGGTGATCCAGCTCGGGGATGGAGCGGAGCAAACTGTTGAGTTGCTACCTCCTATGGTTGGGAGGATTTGATTCTCCAAGTGTGTTTTCTCACTGGATCCAAGTAAGTAGATCTGAGTTATTATTATTTTTATTTACATACTTCATCCTAATTTATGGTTGATTACTTACCAATGAAAGGAACCGTAAATGGGCTATTACTAGATCATTAAATGGGCTATTACTAGAGATTATGTGAAGGAGTCGGTTCTTATTTTCGATTTGCAGAGTCTGTCATTTAAATTCTCTTATGGATCAGTTACAATACTAAAATATTATTTGAATGTCAATTTAGACAAACCTTGTTTTCTGCGTTGTATTATATTTTATTTATTCATCACATTGAACGAATAGATCCTAGGTCCAAGCTCTGCATGGTTTTTCACTTCGGTTCTTGATCTGTATTTATATTTTTCAGTTCTAGTGTCTTGGTGTTGTATATAAATATATGTTTAACTCAAAGCAATTTCTTTTAATAGTTTATGTATGTGTTTTCCCATATCCGATAACAGTATTATCCAATCCCGTTGTTGGTGTTTACTCACTTGGATCTCATATTTTTAAGCCTGGGATGGCGTTACTCCTAAAATCTGTTTATTCTTTCCGCGCTGAAGTCGTAGCTGATTGTTGTGAGGTCTTTTTAGTGTTACTCCTGAAATCTGTTTGTTCTTTCTGTGCTGAAGTCTTAGCTGACTGTTGTGATTTCTTTTTATTTAAATAATATTTTTAGAACTCTGTCATCTAATTGGAAACTAATGCTAAAACATTGTGTTGATCACTTTTACCTCTAGTTTCTACTTTGTGTCACCCATCGGCTAATATCTTCTTTTTATATTTAAAACAGTGTGTGACAGACGTTCAACTATTATCTACTTACTGTATATGTATAGTCTTTCTATGTGGTTTCTGTTTTTATTTGTGTTTGTAGGTTTTAATCCTTGATAACTCTCATAGTCTCCCTAGTTCTCCTGGGAGTGCTACCTAAAACTCCAGTTTTAAATTCCCTGCAGGATTTTCGTATCCACCTACCTTCCAAGATTGAAGTACCTTGGTTTTTATCAGTGCTACCATCATGTATGAATTATCGAGACAGTGTTTTAGTTCATTTTGAGTCAATCCATAAGTGGCTAATGCGACGTCAAATCAATCCACAGATATATCGAATCGGTGATTGAATACATGTGGATATCGTGTTATTGTTTACTACTGGTGTTTCATCACTGCCTTTTGAATCATCCATAGATCTTGTGGAGTGAACCAGCATTTACCACCTTACCTACGATGTGTTCTTTAAACCCTTGCCATAAATTACTCCACTGTTATAAATTTTGAATTACATATTTTCTTACCATCGGTGACTTGTAGGTGGTATATGTAAATCCAAATATATACATATTTATTTTTACTATAAATTTATGGCAGTGTATTTAAATCTCTGAGATGACCGCGAGTGCTTGAATACAGTCTGCACTGAACCTCTAAATTATCCATAATAAATCATGAGTGACGTGTTCACCCTGTACATTTTTTTTTCTTAATATCGATTATTATTTTTTTTCACTTACAGTGAAATGATCACGATTGAGATAAATATTTTAGAGCATCTTTTAATCTCATTCCATAAAGTAATGAAGTTCTTATTTTCTTGATATAAAAAAAATTACAAGAATTTGTAAATCAAATTACCTTAACTAGTTAAATAACTGCTCGATTGAGGGACGTCCATCTGGGCCGGATAGGTTTAATGTATTTTATTACATAGGCTGGGAAGGTTAAAAAGAAAAAAGGAAAAATGCAACCCTCATAGAAGAATTACGATAAGGAGCTAAAGTTTTATAATGTTTTAAAGCATTGGAGAAAAACATAGAATAAATTATTCATGAGTGATATGTACTAAATTAATAATGGATGATTTTGATTGATAAAGTAGATGTTTAGTTGGCATATGATGCAAAGGTAAATTGTTTTCTTAAAGTGAATGTATAAATGCTTAAGTTCTATGAAAGTTTTTTTTATATATTAAAGTGATTAATAGAAAGAAGAAAATAAGGATACTAGAAAATTTATAATAAAACATGTTATGGGAAGTGTATAAAGATATTAGTTTTCATACCATCAAAATTATAAATTATTATATATACATATTATGTTGTGGAGACCTGTATTTATGAAATACATAATGTTTAGGTGATGACTGTTTTTTTTATGAAGTAAATTGTATTTAAAATAGATTGTGGAAGCTTTTTTTTTAGTGTAGATTATGATTTACATTACAGGGACGTTACATTGTGGATACTAAATTTTTCATTCAACACGTACTGCAATATGGGATTTGTATATTATTATTGTTATCAAGTTAGATCATGATGATTATGCTTCATTTTATGGGTATGATCTATGGGTACCTTATAATAGGTTTCCAACAGTGAGGGTTTCACTGACCTCATCATGAACATTGCTATCTCTGGTGAAAGTGTTGAAGAATAGTATTCCATTAATGTTTCTTCAGCAGAACTTATAGCAGCACTAAAATTATTCAAATGGTTAGCGAACCTATTATTAAAATCAAGTACTTTCTCTTTTTTCTCCATCTTTAGAGCAAGGAACTCTTTCATCAGAGTAGACGTGGTTCTTTTGCATCCAAACTTGCTCTTAAACAATCTTTCAAACGTATTCCAATTTGTGATGGAATTCTCCTACAAACCAAAATACCATGACACTGCTTTTCCTTTAAATGGGTGTGGAAATAGTCTACATACTACATCTTCATGCTCTCCTACTGATAAAACTTCAAGGGCTAAAAAAACTTTGTAAATGATCATCCACATCAATTCCTTCTGTAGGGTCAAACTTGGGTAATGATTTCTCTGGATGTGTAGGTAAATTATGCAATGGAGCAGCTAGGTTAATAGGGGCTCTGGCCCTCCAAGCTGGTGGTGGAGGTGGCTAATTAGCATTTGGATTTACTGGTGCATTTCTAGTTACATTTCCAACCATGATTCGAGGTGGAGAATGAGGTGGAGACTGAACAGGGGTTCGAAAAGGTGACTGAGATGGGGAATCAGGTCCCAACTAATCAAGAGGTTGGACAATTTCCTACAAGATACCTCACTAACACTGAATCTTCTACAAAAAGGCATTCTTTCTTTTGAGCCTATCTTCTAGGTAATTCAGGTATGTTCACCCATACTCCAAGCTTCTTTGCATACGACCTTGTAATTCTTCTTAGGTCGTTAACTACTTTGAGAGAAATCGGATAAAGGAACTCAGGATTAACTTTTGTTTCAGGACTGGGGTCCTTGGGAAGACTGGTTTCAGAACTGTCACCTGTGGAATATTCTTGAAAAAATTGATTTCCTCAGCTAGCCATGCACTGGCACCCCTCCTTCTAGCGCCAAAAACTGTTGATTCCTGAAAAAATCCCAGGTACTGACAATAGGGGTTCTCCCCAATAACTGTTCCCAAATGTCTCGTTTACTATTTGATATGGGGAACCCGTCTGGTTTGAGGTTCGACTATCATAGAGTTAAGGTGAAAATTTTAAATCTCTTTTAGGTATGGAATGCAAGTACCTAATATTAAAGCCAAGTAACATAAAAGAACAACTAATCTATTCTAACCTATCCCCAAGGAGCAAGATTGAAATAAAATAAGAATGAATAATGTATTGTATGGTTTGCATACAGTATTCTATAGATAGCTGATAAATCCAGAATACATACATACAACATAAAGTTAACAAAGAGATATCTCCATGATATTAAAACCTTCATCATTCATTGTTGCATAAGAGTCATCACATAATGCAAAATCAGTCATAACTCAAAAGTAGTTCAGAAGGTTAGGAACGATCTCACAAATTGTATATACTACTAAACAAGAAATCGTTCTCCATTCATCTATACACACATGCTTTGAGCCTTATGCAACACCCTCTCCAGCAAAATTCCATCTTCTTTACTATAAAAGGAAATAGTTCTTCTTACAATAAGCTTTAGCAACTATGCCACTAAAAATCCCTTTCTACATCTACTTTACCTATACTTATAGAAATTAAAAATGACTCTTGAGTTGTCCCAACCTTTTGGGCTTCCTTGACTCTTCCTTTACAATTTTTTTTTCTTTTAGTGCATTACTAAAAAGAATAAATACAAAATTATGTAATCTTTAGCTGGTGAATAAGACAAAATTCAAATGGGCGGCCCAACTCATGTCTTAACAAAAACGCCCCATGCTTGTGCTTCTTCATTGATGATCTGATATTCTACAGGTTCCAATACACGCACTGCCACTTCATGCTTTGAGAGATGAGACTCGATTTCCTTCACTTTAGGTACATTCTGGCTCAATGATTCCTCTAACAGGAGTTTGTGGCCTGAAGTTTGGATAATCTAGATCTCGATGTCTTCCTCACTCATAGCTTCAATCTTGGATATACTTTCTTCTCCTTTTAGCATCCTCTATTGCAAGCTCTTCAGACGTTCCTCCCTAACTGGGAAATCTTGGTCCGGGGCGCCTGTTAGAATCATGCACTGATTGTGAAAAAAATGTATGCCTTTGTAGAATTCAGCACACTTTTCAATACTTTTCTCAATGATTGTGCTTAATTTGACTGTTGTTCTACACTTGAAATTCAATATGGCTATCTCCATCTAAATACTTCTTGTATACTTCTGTGGCATTTTTGCTGGAAATGTTGGATGGGTACCTATCCATGTTAACTAGTTTTTTACAAGTTAGACAACTTCTAATAATAATTTCTGGAATTCTGATGAGCCGAGTGTTAGTTCCTTCAATCTAACCTCAATTTTTTTAACTCTATACATCTCCCCTACAAGACTCAGCAAAACTTGATTTATCTCCTTTTGCATCATTGAGGCTTGATTCCAGAAAGGAGTGATATCCATCTGTTTCTCCTTCACCACTTGAAGTTGTTTTCTCAATAAAAGATTCTAAGCTTCTAGCTCCTCTATTATCTTGTTCGTTGCATCTCCTTTCTTTTCTCCTTCTACAATATTTTTCTCTAGGTCTTTCTTCTCTCCTTCAATGATATTTATTGATAACACTAGAGCCTCCTTGTCAGATTGTAAAATTTGGCATGCCTCTCTTGAATTCTCAATCTCATTGAGAATATCTTCATGCTTCCTCTTCAGACTTTGTCCCTCGCCTCTTTCCTTCTTCAAAGTTTCCTTCATTTGAACAACCTTATTCTTATATTGCTCCAAATCAATCATTATTTTATCAACATTATCTTCATTTGAGAGGGATGAGGCTACACCTGACTTTGGAAGAAGCCTTGGATATTTGCCAGTCACATGGACAATTGTCTTCTCAGTCACAATGATTCCTTGCTTTTCGCCGATGTCAACCTTTTTCTCAGTTCTCATGACAATTATTTTCTTACTTTTGTCATAAAAAATAGTATTTAAATCAGCTACAGCCTTCTCTTTAGATGGGATGAAAGGGATTGTTTCAATCCCCAATGTTAGATCTGGATCTCCTATGGCTGTGCTACTAGATGGGAACAATGATTCTGTCAAATCATCATGAAATTAAGTTTGATCCTGATTTGCACGATCTTGTTCCTCTTGCTCTTTTTTCTGTAGCTCTTCAGCTGCTCCCTCTTCTTGGTCTCTTTCTCTATCAGCTTCTTCCAGTCTTAACCTTTCATCCTCTTCTTTCCTTTTCTGGGACTCTTCTTCTTGATTCTTTTTCTTAACTTCTTCTTTGGCTCTCATTTTCTCAGCTTCTTCTTCTGCTAACCACTGTTCTGCTTCTTGTGATAGTTTGAGTGCCTCCTCTTCTCTTTTCTTCGTAGCTTCTTCTTCTTGATTCTTTTGCTGCTCAACAACTTTTCCCTTGCTGCCCACAATTGTTATCTTGTGCTTGAATCTCTTCCTTAGGGCTGTCATATTTCGAGCATTGTGAAATATTTCCTCATTTTTATCCCAGTAGTTGGTGTACTCAAAATGTACCCCTACAGCTGCACAATAGTTAGCAAGCTTATCTTCAGTCTCATTTCGATGAAAGCTCATTTCCCCAAAGTGGAAGTACTCCAAATCCTTCACAAAATATTGTGCACTCTTCACCTTGGAGAACTTATAGCTACCTACATAGAATGGGAGTGGAGGGTATACAGCCTTCTTCTGATAAAAAATGAAGTTCCCAATCTCATCAATGTAAAGCCGCCTTACTACTTCCTTGTGAACAACATAGTCTGTGGCGTATCTTGGTAAAAGAGAAGGGGGCCTTGTTCCGCAAAACATCCTTAGGTATAGGCCTTCTTCTATCAGGTAATAATGACCATTTTCCTGTACAATCTCCAAGGCTTCTTCAAACATGCAGTCACACTCAGCAAGAAACATTAATCTATATAGTGGCATTATGAAATCTTCACAACTACTCTTATAATGGTTAAAATATTTATATTCCCAAAATAGCTAATATGCAGCATAGATCGGAGTTTTGGTCTTATCCCACTGGCACTTCAGCGATAAGAACAACTGTGTGCACAAAATACAATCAATCATAAAATATCTCATATATAAATCTGACTTCTTTTGTGAGACTCCTCCAAGCGCTGCGTTTATGCATGAGGACAAACTATTGGATACTATATTGGCCTAGTTAAAAATGGTGCCTTGAGTGGCCACAAAGAAGATCACTGGTACCCAGCTCAGTTTTTATTTCTTTCCATTTGCTTGTCCAAATATCATGTTCAACATTAAATCTATCCACCTTTAAGGAGTGCACAGATGCGTAGTTTCATATTACCCAGAAGGCCTTGTACTAAAATGCTTCCCGGGAACCATCATTCATCGGACACTATCCAAAACATCCAGGTCAAGATATTTCAACCATTCTTCTATTAGATACTTTTGAGGGGTAGGTAGCTTGCAGGCCTGAGCTACATAAGCTGGGCTATAAGAGGCATAACATTGTCCTTCAATATTTGACAAAATCATTTTGGTTACATCAGCCTTCAGGAGGATCCATCCTATTATTTCTGCTCATGGAAACAGATCCAGTCGTGTGGCAAAGTTCATGATCGTTGATCTCTCTATATTGGAATATATCGGTAAATCCTCTAACCTTGTATCTAGGATGCTTAGATTAGTGATCATTCGGTATATATCCCCCCACTTGTACTCAGGTTTGATTTCTATGACAACCTTGGTATCTTCATATATAACTTCAACTTGCGTTATAATTTCTTTCTCTGGATCCTTGTCCACGGCTTGCACCTTCGCTTTCCCTTTCGGGGCATATTGCTATATAAGATACGAGGCTATTTTGATCATACGACAACATGTTAGATTCAATATATTCCAAAACATATAAATGCAATTGATAAATTCTATAATAAACAGAACCATTTTTAAACAAAAAAATTTACCGAATCATCATAATGCATATTGACCAAACTTGTTCTTACACCCTAAAACACGCTCTCTTGAAAATGAAAAATAAACAACATGCTTAAATATTTCTAGAGTCTGAATGGACATGGGTCACAGGAAAGTACTCTACTGTATAGGCCCTAAGGATCTCACCACGGTAATGCATCTCTCTGAGTAACAACATCAACACCGTCAACGAGAGAGGAAAAACTTGAAGATTCTTGGGAGGAAAAACCCTCATGGATAACCACGGTTTTCACCCTAAATGGAAATATCCTCCCACTGCACTATGTATAATGCCTATTCCAACTGGCCAATGGTTGCAATCTCGCAACCTTCTGATTAATGAAACAAAGGAGTGGTGCAAACGGCAAAACGCTCATCTGCCCACTATCCTCCTACTACAAACGACTATCAGGGAAGATTTCATGGCAAGATCTGGGCAATAATGCTGGGGCAGGAAAGAAAACTGGAAGCCCTGGTTAAATTAAGAATAAAGCTTCACAAAAACAATGATGATCTCAAAGTCTAAATACCCCCCATGAAAATGGGAAAACCTAACCCTACTAAGTCTCTACAACATGAACCGCCAAGCAACAAGACAAGTAGTGATTAAGATCCTACCTGGATGCTGATATGACCTAGAAAAAGCGTGATCTCTACTGGCTAGACTCGCTCAGTCGACTGACAGCTCCGCAGACTTCAAACGAGAAACAATAACCGTGAAATATCTCCTTACGAGCTTAAATAGGCTTAAAACGAGGGTAAGAATATGATAAATGGGCCTCGGGTGGGAAACTCGGCTAGTGCCAATAGTCATATTAGGACTGATTTTGCGAGCAAACAAAAAATATTCGGATGGAAAAAAGGAACGGGACCGATGTTAATCGAGTGCCTACAAAATAAGCTGCTGAAAGGGTCAAAAGGCTTAAACATCCATCAATAAGACAAACAACTAACACCTGCACCAACATCGAAATATTCTTCAGCAAGATATCGGTTATGCATCAGACTATGCACCCAAAACGTCGGCAAAAACTCAAAGATGAACAATCAAAACAGTGGGTGGAAAAAAACAAACTCTTCCGCGGACATTGAAAAATGAAACAACAAGACGACCTGATGTGTCGAAAAAAATTATGATAATCAACTGGGAAGCATCGAAAAATGTTTTCCAATATCTTAGACCAATGTACATCCGATGTATCAGGAATCTTTTGTGAACCATAAGAAACACGGACTCGGTAAGGCTTTGAAAAACTCCTTTGATACATCGGAGGAACTTCATGAGTTCATCCGATGCATCGAGTGGAAAAAGAAGTTTTCTTTTGGAAAAAACTAAGTCATGAAGCAACTTTTGCAAGGTAAAGATAGACTCTTCAAGGCTTTCTAAAAATTTAGAAAGAGTAGGGGGCCCTAAAAAGTAAAAAAAATTTGGGCCCTTAAAAGAGTACGGGGGCCTTTCTCTATCAACTCCTGCAACTACAATTTGATTTCCACCAATACTGGTGCACTCATGTGGTAAGGGGATTTGGAAGCTGGAAGTGATCCTGGTGTCACTTTGATAGACAAGTCTAGGTCTAGTTTCAAAGGTAATATTTGGATTTCCTTGGGAAACACATCCTTGAATTATTCAAGAATGGGGAAGTCTTCTATGCATTGTTCTCTTTCAGACTCTAGGTCCCAAATGTTTACTACAAACAACTTGCAGCCTTTCCTAACACTTTTCTTTGCTTGTAAGGAAAATATTTGTCTTACGGAAACTTTCTTTGGAATGCCTTGAATATTTACTTGGTTCCCTTGGCTATCAGTACACAAGATGACTTGTGTAAGAAATCAAGCATGACATGGTGTTGTTCAAACCAGTCCATGACGATAAGTATATTGTACGATCCTAAGGGTAGGATGTTCTAGTTTACCTTTGTAGGAAAACCATTCAAGTTTATTTCACATTCTTTAACTATCTCTGAAAATTTCCATTTCGTTCCTCTGGCTAACTGTACTAGCCAAGGTTTATCATGCTTTACTTTCCCTAGTTTGCATACATCAACAATTTTCGGTGAAACATAGCTCCAGCAAACACTGAGATCAATAAGTATTTAAATAGAAGTGTTCAAGATCTTACCTTCTATCTCAACCATTGTAGTTTTATGGTCTTCTTGTCGGCCATCCAATGCTACATAAATCCGTGGCGTTCCTGCTATGTCCTTGACGGTCGGTTCTTCTTGTAAGTTATGCAAGACGCCATCGGTTTTGTTCTTACAATATTGAGAATAATGAGGACCACTGCATTTCCAACACTTTATCTGTAGCAGGGTAGCATTGGATCCACTTTCTACTGGCTTGTTAACATTAGGAGCTGCTACATAAGGCTTTGCACCAAACTTATTGAAGTTCTTATTTGCTGAAAAGTCATTATTCTGCTTTCTGTGTGGCTGTGGGTTAAACCCAGGTTTGTGGATATCAAAAAATTTATTAGACTTGTCTTTGTTTCGGTTCATGTTCTCTTGTTGTAGCTACCCATGCTCATAGCAGAGCCTAGCCTTATGCAGCATGGTATCCAAATTTTTTAGCATGTCGAATTCAATCCTCTCCAAAAAGTTGGGAGGAAGACATCCTAAAAAATTCTGGATCTTTACTTTTTCCTCCTTAATATATGGTACATAATGTAACAGATCTAGAAATCTATTAATTAAAGTGTCCATATTCATGGACCACATACGTAGCTCGTCAAACGCTTTCACCTTTCGGTCAAAGAACCTTTCTAACATATACTTTTCTTGGAATATTTTTCGGAATTTATCCCAATGTATTTCTCTTAGCTCATATTTCTTGGTGTGTTTCAAATTCTTCCACCATATTGTTGCCTTAACATTCAAGTTAAAGATGGAAATCCAAGCCTTCATCTCACTTGAATACTTATGAACTTGGAAATACTTGATCATGCCCTGCAACCATTCTTTAGCTTTTTCCCCAGTGTTTACTTCACCTTCATAGGTCGAGACTCTTATTTTTCGAAATCCCCCCTAATTATTGTCATCACTTCTTTTCTTCTTTCTTCATGTAGAAAGAGACTCACCACTGGAAGGACTGGAATGATCTCCTTTGGTTACTTCAGGGGTACATTCATCTTTTCCTTCTTCTCTTGGGTTTCTGGCCCGTTTATGGTAAGGTTCTATTTTGGATCTATTTGTGGACTGAGTGGGTTTACCTCGCTAGCTTCCTCCCATCATATTCATCAGTAATGCTTCATTTATGGCTTGCTGTTCTTTTCTTTCATTCAGACTATCTTCTCTGAAAATTTTCAATTCTGCTTGAAGAATGTGTATAGTCTTCAAAATATTAGAATTTAATTCCACCACCAGTTATTCTTCTGGGGTGGGGATGTTCATATTTCCTTGATGGCTATTATCCTCTTCTGTATTCATGATTGGAACTGTTCCTGCAAAAATTCTTGTAATTACAAAAAGATTTAAAAACAGGTAAATTTTTGTTAGTAACAATAATTTTAATAACATACTTTATTTTCTTTGCGGTGAATGCTTGGTGCGCCCATAGGTCTCTTAGTATTGAAACTGGGCTCCGATACCACTTATAATGTCCCCAAAAATTGAAAATAAAATAAAAAAATTTATTAGGCTAGTAGAAACTACCTATGTGGAACATTATTTAACTTGCGGAAATATAACGTACACTAACAATACCACTATTTGGTCGTAAGTTGTTATTACATTCTATCATCTTAATTTCAGTCATGCTTATTATGGTATTCTAGTTAAGATGTCGTGGATATTTTTATTGAACTATTCTCATGTTTATACAATGTTGTGTGACTATTAGTTACTTGGTTATATGCTTCATTCATTTCTGCGTATGTTTACTTGTTATTTACAAAGTTCTAACTTAACTTTTTTCTTGGAATTAAAGTGGGCAAAGTGGCGGGACTAGTTCTCCCATGATGGTTTGAGAGGTAAAGTGTTTACTTGTCTAGCAGGATTATTGAACTAAGGCACCTATTGACTTGTTTACGTGTAGGTGTACCTAGCGATAATAAACTGGTTACGTAAAACTGAAGCTTGTTTATTAAGGCACCCACTGTTTATTATCAGGTAATTGCTATCTTAATTATTTATAGAACATAGGTAAATTATCTATGTGATACCTTCTATTCATTTTGTAATTTTGGATTCACTGTTTATATCATAATCTATTTACATTTTATGTTTTCTCTAATAAAAGTATTAACATACCTTTTACTATGTGTTGAACAGGTTCACAAATCGGTTGTTAAAGGCCCATTATTGGCTTATGGATAAGAAGGTTACCATGGCATATTTCATATGCCATGGTTCTTAATTAATAGGAAAACGAGAGTCAAAGGTTGAAGGCTTACACCCTAAGGTCTACATGATACATATGTTACTTACACATGGGAATTGGCTTTGGTTTGGCACACATATATTACATAGACTAAACATTATACTATACCTTGTTTTAAGAATTTGGTTGGCGACTTATAACATAAGGTTTGACATTATGCGATGGCGTTTAAAACCCTACATGGACATGGATACCAACAAAAATGAAACGATTGCAAACTATCGGAGATGTGGGTTTTGGGTTGATAATTGATGCCAAGCTGGCGCCATTAATTCTTCTTGGGATTTGGGGAAGCCAAAGCTTAGGGCTTGGCTCCGTGAATGATTTGGTCATTTCTCTTGGTATGTGGATGGTTTGGTCTCAGCTCTGCGCTGTGAATGGAGGAGACCCCCTTGTTAACGAAGGTATGCTTCATTGATTTCATAGCAGCATTTGATGTTTGTTTCGTGGCTTATGCAGTTCATACTTCTCATCCCTCGTCGTTTTGGTGGTTGCAGGTGACAAGGTTGGCAAGGACTAGGATAGCTCAAAGCTTCACTATCAGGTGCATGGTAAACCTTTTAGACAAGCCTGTGCATGTCTCCTCTCAGCCTTATGGATAGGACTGGGTTATAACACGTTGTTGTTGGGATTTTACCGTGGGATTTCGATTCGCCTTCGGGCCTGTGTTTACACGGTTTGGGTTTGTAAATTAAGAGTGATGTTAGCAACAAATGGGAGAAACTTGTGAATTTTAATAGACTCTGTGTTTTGTTTAGGTAAACTTGTTTTGATTTGGGGATTTTAAGCTTGGGTTGCACCATTGCTTGAAATGGTGTCATAGCACTTGGCACGACTATGTAAGCTTTGATTGAAGACTTTAATGGTTACTATGTAAATGAATTTATACTGCGTTTACATTTTGGGCAATGGTTACTAGACTGGACTATGTGTAAAATACTATGCTGCGATACGTGTTTTTTACACTTGTGTTGCATAAGGAATTCACCTGCATGGATGGTTTGTGTATAAAATTTTGCAGTTATTTCTTAGTTGTAATACTTGACAGCATATGGGTTGAGTGTCATGTACCCGTGCCTTTGACCGACGAAGAGGACGCGACCCAAGCTTCAACCACCCGGGCTGAGAGCCCCATGAACACATACATGCATTAAATTGCTGAAACAAAATGCTTAAACAGGTGCATTGAACTTGAACATGCACACATGAACATTTATCATGCACAGATGCAATTATCTATCAGACAAAGTGGAAACATCATACATTCAAACAAGCAATTCATCCAACATGTTCATCATTTTCATTAAGAGAAAATATGGTTGCAGAAATAAAAATGGACAAGATCACTTATCTTATGAAGAAGTCATTCCGCAACCAGCTACATCGCTGCAACGTTCCACCCAACCATAGGCCAGCGTGCTCCTTAATCTCTCAGCAGCACTGTCACCCCTGAGCTGGGCATGATTCTCCAAGGAATAAGGGAACAAGCAGGCTTACACATAGCCAAGGATACACAACGCATAGCCAAGCCAACACAGTTGGGTTTATCAAGCCATCAAGGAGTTGGGAAAGGCTCAATGCTAAGCTGGTGAGCTCATTACAGAGCCAAGGACACCTACACCAGAACTAGCCTGACTTCTAAGACACCCACACACACCCAACACAAGGAATCAGTCCCTTCTCTGCTACACAGTCCCCCAGGCCCTGCATTCCCTTCCAGTGCTATTTAGGGGTTGTGGAGAAGAAAGCTATCCCTCTAGCTCTATCTGTGTGGTTTCCAGCCAGCAGGTTTATCAAGCAAAACTAAGCCTCCATCCCTGCTCCCAACACAGTCCAAAGACCAACCATTGCACGCATGCAACTACTCAGAAATTATAGCTTCACAGGGGAAATGAATTCTGAGTCATTCTTGGCCCTATCGTGGCCAAAATGACTCCCAAATGAATTACAACAGTCCCCAAATGTAACAACAACACAGATTATGACATGGACAAACAACAGTCCCAACAAGAAACGTATCAGCATACACAATCACCACATAAGGCATACAACAGTCCGTCCTGGACAATTAAGAAAGTGGAAAATACTTACACAGTCCCTCACTGGGGAAGGAACTACATACTTTCAGCCTGTGCATGAGGAAAGCTTGCACCCGACACCAAAACACAGAGGAAAAACATACCCGATTCCACTCTATGGAAAAAACCACGAATGGCCACCGATATGCAGCTCCCCTCCTGGCTGCGTGGGATCCAGTAGAACAACGTCCTGTGCATGAAAGTGAACAAAATAACAGGTGATTGCTTCTATGTGAGGATGAACAAGAATTCCAGCTTGTGCATGGATGAACAGAACAGTGGATAGACGTGAGTAGGGAGTACGTGAGCATTTTTGCTCTGTCATGGAGGGAGGGTGGTATGCCTACGCACGTGAGTACAGTGGTTTCTTCCATTGTGAAGTCAACCATGGTGGAGTGTGCATGTGGGTGAGGACTAACAGTCCTGCCACCCCACTCCCAAAATAATTAACTGCCTCAACCACCAGCAACAATTCTTTAATGAAAGTGGTTGGGTAAGGCAAGGAAAGAAGACACATGGATTTTTACCCCATTGGCCAAGGTTTGACAAATTCCCCCACATCCTTATCCTTGTGAAAATCATTCCCCCTTCTCATTTTAGTTGCCGCGATCCTAGATGGTCGGGTACATTTAATTAATTATAGATGCATATTTACATGATGACAAACAAAATATATGCCGCATGCCCCGATATACCATCGGTGACAATTTTAAATCCAAAACATAGCATAACCGATCAATGGTGGGGCCTTGGACTTTAGCTCCACACCATAATCATTTACAATATATACATCATGTACATTTAATGCAACGGGGTCAAAATTGGGGTGTTACATTCCCCTCCCCCTTCAATAGCACTGTCCTCAGTGCTTACAAAATTGAACAAAATGCTACACTGATATCGTCTCATTGTTCCGCAAAATTGAACAAAAATGGATGTGCCAATCGCATGGCATCCTCCAGCTCCCATATAGCCTCTTCAGATTCGAAGTGCTCCGATTGCACCTTTACCTGACCTATGGCTCGGTTCCGGAGCATTGTGACCTTCCTATCGAGGATGCGCATTGGCTCGATTCAGAACTCTCCCTTGGGTTCCACCTGGATCACATCCCAATTTATCACATGGTTAGGATCATGTACATATCTCTTAAGTAAAGAAACATGAAAAACATTATGAGCTCTAGTGCTAGCATGCAATGCAAGTCTATATGCAACTGGCCCTATTATTTCAAGCACTTCAAACGACCCACAGTATCTTGGTGACAACTTGGCACAACTTCCAAGCTTCAAGGAACTCTTCCTTGCCCTCACTCTGAGGTAAACATGATATCCAACCCTGAACTCTCTGTTCACCCTATGCTTATCTGCATAGCTTTTCTATCTGTCCTGTGCTGTTTTCAAATTCTGCCTAATCTTCACAACCTCTTACTCCATTTCCCTGAGCAATTCTGGTCCAAGCACAATCCTGTTCACTGGGTTATCCCAAGTCACTGGTGTCCTACACCTTCTTCCATGCAAAGCTTCATACGGACTCATCCCCAAGGATGCATGCTGTCCATTGTTATAAGCAAACTCTACCAAGTGCAAGTAATCTTCCCACTTGGTTGGTTTGTCCATCACGTACATGCGAAGCATATCTTCAAGCACCTGATTAACTCTCTCTGTCTGACCATCTATTGGAGGATGGTATGCAATGCTGAAGTTTAGCTTTGTACCCAAATCTGCAAACAACCCCTTCCAAAAGTTGGAAGTGAACTTGACATCCCTATCAGAGACTATTGCCTTAGGAAATCCATGCAATTTGAATATCTCCTTCATGAAGATCCTTGCAATGTCGCCAGTCTCATACGTAGACTTAACCGGTATAAAATGTGCTGCCTTTGTCAACTTGTCCACCACAACCATGATGGAGTCATGTTGTCTCCAAGTCATTGGCAATCCTGTAATAAAATCCATGGAAATAAATTCCCATTTCCATTCCGGAACTAGAAAAGGCTACAACAAACCTGTTGGATGTTGATGATCAACCTTTACCTGTTGACATTTCATACACCTTGAAATGTACTCAGCCATACCCCTTTTCATTCCTGGCCAAAATTACTGCTTTCTAGCTGTAGCAATTGTCTTCTGATATCCTGGGTGACCAAAATACGGAGCTTGATGGATCTCATCCATAACAACTCTCCTCAAATATGCTACATTTGGAATATAAATTCTACCTTTATAAGTGAGAAGTCCATCTTCTTCCAATTTATATCCCTCTTACCTCTTCTCAAGACTCCACTGTTGCAATTTGTCTTTTACCTGCTCATACAATTCATCTCCAGCAACATGACTAACAATCTGCTGCCTCAAATCTGATTGGAAAATACTAAGGGATGCCACATGCATTTCCTACACCTTCCTACTGAGTGCATCAGCTACCTTATTCTCCTTTCCCTTTATGTGCTTGATTTCAGAATCAAATTCACACAAAAACTCCAGCCATCTTGCTTGCCTAGCATTCAGAGTGGGCTGATCAAACAAATACTTCAAACCACAATGGTCTATCCTAAGCTCAAATCTCCTACCCATCAAGTAATACCTCCACATCTTGAGAGCATGTACTATGGCTGCAAGCTCTAGATCATGAGTGGCATAGTTTTTCTCATGTTCCTTCAGCTTTCTTGACTCATAACATATCACGTGGTTATCTTGCATAAGGACTCCTCCAAGCCCTTGTCCGCATGCATCAGTACACAGCACAAAATCTTTCTCTGGATCTGCAACTTTCAATACTGGTGCACTAGTGAGAAGACTCTTCAACCACTGGAAGCTTTCTTCACACCTCGATGTCCAGTCGAACTTCGTCCCCTTCCTTTGCAAAGAAGTGATAGCATGTGCAACTTTGGAGAATCCCTCAATGAATCTCCTGTATTATATTGCAAGTCCCATAAAAGATCTCACATCTATCACATTTCTTGGAGTAGGCCAATTCACAATGGCTTCAATCTTTTCAGGGTCCACAGATATACCCTCTTCTGAGATAATGTGACCCAAATACTGAATTCTATCTCTATAGAAGTCACACTTGCTCAATTTTGCATACAACTGATGTTCCCTGAGCAAATTCAATGTCAATCTCAAATGCTCTTCATGCTCTTCCTCATTCTTAGAATAAACAAGAATGTCATCAAGGAAAACAAGAACAAACTTGTCCAAATACCTGCTGAAGACACTATTCATGAGGAACATAAATGTAGCTGGTGCATTTGTGAGACCAAATGGTACCACTACAAACTCATAATGCCCATACCTTGTCCTGAAGGTTGTCTTATGAATGTCTTCATCCTTGATTCTCACCTGATGGTAACCAGACCTCAAGTCAATCTTAGAAAATACCTTTGCTCCTCTCATTTGATCAAAGAGGTCATCAATCCTAGGAAAAGGATACTTATTCTTCACAGTAACCTTGTTCAACTGTCTGTAATCAATACATAACCTGAGTGTACCATATTTCTTCTTTACAAATAGAACCGGTGCTCCCCACGGAGACACACTCGGCTGGATATACTTATTTTCCAACAACTCTTGCAGTTGCATCTTCAATTCTAACATTTCCGGTGTACTCATCCTATAGGGTGCCTTGGACACTGGTGCCACTCCTGGTGCAAGTTCAATAGTGAAATCAATGTCCCGCTTTGGAGGAAGCCCTGGAATCTCATCAGGAAACACATCCCTGAATTCCTGTAACACCTGATAGTCCTCCAACCTTGGAGTTTCATCTCCGGTTTCCTCCAAAATATGAGCTGCATACAACTGGCAACCGGGTGAATCCATGGACCTGGGTAACACTTTTTGGCAAGCAAATTTGGAAAAAAACCAAAAAACGTACCTCGGTCGAGGGTTTGTTAAGCCCTCGACCGAGCTAATAATATCTCGATCGAGCTCTTGTAGAGCGCTCGACCGAGGTTTTTTCCAGCCCTCGGTCGAGGTATCTATTAACCCTCGGTCGTGGTATTAAAACCTCGACCGAGGGTTAATAAATAACTCGACTGAGGTATTAACTCGGTCGAGGTATGGACCTCGGTCGAGGTACATAGCTCGACCGAGGTGCTCTGTCAAAAAAAAACTATAGGGCGGTCTTTCTGTTTGGGTGAATGGCCGGGTGGCGTGGATGGATGGTGTGGACCGCCTTACGGTGAGAGAGGGTTTACCGTCTGTGTGATGGAAAATGCAAATTATTCGTTGCATGGTAGCATGTGTTGGTCATTTAACTTTTATTTATTCAATTAAACTATACATTTGCATACCTTTTATTTCTGCCAGGGATTAGATTTATCTCTAGTATTTTCCCCTATGCACCCAGCAGGCCTAGAGGACACGGACCCCTTTTATAAATAAACATGATTTTTACATTTAGTCGAGAAATCACTACATTACCAAAAGTTTTAAATTCTAAAAATACTTT
>LPNX011056472.1:95130-128691 GCA_001517045.1 Pseudotsuga menziesii
TATTGGCAGTGACCTTCTGGTTTTCAGTAATGAAAAGCATGTGGCTGTTAATTTGCATCTATGGGAGGTGGAGCGGCAGGTAGAATGGTGCTTCCAGGAATTATGTTGATTATGAAGTGTGATTTTATGGGCACATTTGATTTCTGTTTAGGTTTTCTTATGTTTTTTTTTAAAACAAAGATTAGATTGACTAGCTTTAAGATATTACAGGTGACTCCATTAATGTGGCTTGATGCCTGGCTTGATAATGTAATGGCAAGTGTACCAGAGCTGGCTATTTGTTATCATCACAATGGTGTGGTTCAAGGCAATGAGCTTTTGAAGAAAGATGAGATATTTTTACTGAAAGGTATTGCTGAAGATGGAACTGTTGTCTTTCATCCTCAAGTTGTCCAGCAGAATGGTCTTTCGGTTTTGAAATTTTTGCAAGATAACTGCAAACAAGATCCTGGATCCTACTGGGTGAGTCATTGTTTGCACTTGACGTTGTCACATTAGGTAGTAGCATCTGGTCCGGGTTTGGTTGATGTATCTACTTACGTTTTACAGAATAATAAGTTGTTTTGAGCAGGATATGAATTCCATATTTTCTTTAGAGCACCATTTTGTTATGATCAACCTTGCACTTGCAACTTTACAAAAATGCTGGAGAGGATTTGATGCAACTGTTTGAAACTGAAAGGGTTAGGATTTCACCTGGTGGGAAGCATTCTTCAAGGGGTTACATAGGCATCACTATGCAGGATTCGTTCAAGGGGGGCCCGGATATAAAGCACCGGTGATGGATCTTATCAGAGAGGGTTTTTCGTCCTGTTATGTTCAGTCTGTTGGTTGTTTTCATTGTGTCCCTGTTATTGGTACATGGCACCGGGGTTGTTCTGTTAAGGTCCAACAATCTAGGCAGGCAGTGCTTTGAGACCTCAACTGCAGACAAGGACAGTCTGAAGAGGTTTAGGATTGCGATGGTGACTTGCTCGGATGATTCTGGGACCATTCCTGTAAGGTCCTTTCAGGGGCTTATGAAATTGGTTGAGCCCAACAAAATAAGCTATGCTGACAGACATCGGTATGATTTTATTGATGAGAGCAATATTGTTGATAAGAACAGGCCCCCCAGCTGGAGTAAGATCCTGGCAGTCCGAAAGAATCTACCCAAGTATGATTGGATCTTCTGGAACGATGCGGTATGCCTTGCTCCATACAATGACCCCTCTCTCCAATATAAGGGATCATTTATCTGTATAAGCAAATAGTAGGTCGTAACTGGTTCTACATGATCTTTTGAAATTGTTATTTTTTGGGTTATTGGGTAATTCTTCCATTTCTTAGGAGTTTACATGCTCATCATGTTTGGTCAAAATGAACATTATGGCGCAGAATTCTGCTAAAACTTATGAAGTATTCAATTTCAAGCAACTTGTCTCTGCCCAATTCAGGACTCCATGGATAAGCACCAGCTTCCTTAACATCAATATCTGATAGAGTGATCTATTAGCTTCATAGTGTGTCAATCTTATTTTATATTTTGCTTTGTAAATTTGAGAATAAACAGAGCAAGTCACGATGGTTATATATTTTTGGAGTTTTCTCTCTTTCTTGTTCTTCAGGGATAATCTTGATGTCTTATTTTACCTGCTACTGCTAACAGGACAGAACTTTGAGGAGTCAATAGTGATCCAAAAACTACCATGGTATCCACTACCAATGGCCAAATTCACTTTGTGGTGGTGCCTCTAATGGCAACTGTAGCCTAGTGGACTAATTTGGATATACAGATACCATGAACCTTGCATAAATGAATCTTCTATGCATTCCGAAAACCTAAGACTAACATTTGGGCTAAACTTCTAGCTCTTAGCACAGGGATGAGGGAGTCTCTCAACCAAGGCATTAAGAAATTATTTTTGATGGTGATTTCAGGCTGTGGATAACTTGTAAAAACTTAGCTATATGTTGTGGTTGGATCTAGTTTTAACAAATGTTTGGGAGTGTAAATTTTATGTTTGAGAAATAATGCCAATCAAGTTGCAGATTGTCTATAGGCTAACAGAGCCTTTCATTGGTTCCCACCATTCACCTGACTTATTTTATATTACTTTTCACTGTCTTATGTTTATTTCCCCATTGCCCTTGTTTGGCTCTACCTTGTCCCTCCTACCCTTCTCTGTCATGTGTTTTCTCCCTATTCTGTGGTACCCTGCTGTATGTCCATCATTATTCTCTAGAGCATCAATATCAATGTTGATTCCAGCCTTGGATGAGTCTTCAAGTAGACAAGGTGGTCCATTGTACAACAGACAGTAGTTTTTGCTTGAACCTCACTCAATGGATTCATTGGTCAACAGGGTGGATCTAAATTGATACCCTTGGCCTTGATTAGGTGCTTTAAAAAAACATTGTCAGATGAGTGTATACCTGATACCATCAAACAAATTAGGACCCACATTGGAGAGAGAGATGAGGCTGAGAACTAGTTTAAGTAGGAAATGTGCAGTGCCTTGTACCAATTGGGGTTGACATTGGAATTGAGAGCATCATTGATTCATGGTAAAATGATGGAGAATTCAAAATGAAAGTGCTTATCGATCTGGAACTTATTATGGAAAATTTTCCCAACTGTTAGCAGGAAACTAACGTTGAAGTAGAGCTCTTGGTGGATGACCTGTTCGGTTTCCAATGATTCACTAAGCAAGATTCTCATCTGACTGTCAAATGAGAGTTGTTGGGCAATCTCTGTTCTAAAATTATCTTGTGATTTTTTTTCTAGTTTATAGTTTTGAGGCTATGTATGGATCAGGATTATATTAACTTAGTATTAGCTAGTTTTCTATGTTTTGTGGATTGAAGGCTCTTAGAGTATTGAATATATTTCTGCTGAGTTTATGATTGTAAATTTGGGCTTTTGTAAACATGGTTGTATGAGTTCTGCCACTGTAGACATCAATACATGTTTTCTCCCATAAAAAACAGTTTGACCCGTGAGTACTTGCGAGTGGAGCTGGCAATTGATGAGCCAGATTTATGGGGAGTGAGCTTGACTTGTCACTAAGTGATCTTGGCTTGTTTTATGTGAAGGATTTTTAAATCATGAGTCTGAGACAAACCTGGTGAGTTTTGTAAACATTCGAAGAATCAACTATGGCCAATGGGATCATCAGTTAGACACTGACTTCTCATTCTCAAAACTGGAACATTCAATGCCAGTAGAAATATCTCTGCTAGCCAGTTCTTGACTAGACAAAATGTTCTCAGCCAACCAACCTTGATTTCTTAACTAATTTATTGAGAGGAGATTAAAGATACTTTTGGAAGAATGACCTCAGAAGAAATACAGACCCGATCCTTCATTTCCAGTTGTGTTTCATAGGTGGGGATTTCTATCAACAGAGCTCAAGTTATCTCTCGGCCTGTCCATAACAACTTCCTTCAAGCATAGCAATTCCAATATACAACATTGTGCCAAAAATTTTGCATTTGTATAAAATTTTAGGGATTTAGTTCTTATTGATATAGTTACAACCTTTATTCCTATGGGATGGCTTTGACGTAATACTTATTAATACAAATAGTGAGTGGGAGATTAAAAAAGCTGTCAAAACTCGTCTCTTCAGTATGTTACACCTCCCATTGAGTTTGTGGGTCAAAGTCTCCCTCTTATGCTTGCAGACAGTGAGCTTGTGTTGTCAGTGGGTCAACTTGACCTGTTGTATGTGCTGAGGCTGGTTTGAATTATGAACCTAACTCAAACCTGGCAGGTTTTGTAATACTGTTTAGGAATAAATATGCCCCACTAGAGCATCAATTGGACACTAATTTCTCGTCTTAGAAAGTGGATAATACGGCACCATTTTAAACACCTCTGCCAAGAGATCTTTGAACAGTCTCTAAACAAATGTATATGGCTTACCAACCATGTTTCTTAAACATTTTCTTTGAAGGAGTTTATAGAAGCTTTGGGAGTATGGATTTAGATGAAATAGAAACCTAGTTATTGCTTGCCAGCTGTTTCACAAGATTTTATTTTTGGGATTTCTGCCTTCTCTCTGCAGTTTAGACATGGAACCTGTGGAATCCTTACACCTTTGCCTGTAACAACTTCTTTCAACCAGTGGAATGTGCACATACAACAATCAACTGGCCACTGAGAATCAGAATTTCTGACCTACATTATTAATGATCATCTTAGCTATCTTGTTCTTGATTTGGCAGTTGTGCATAAAGTGAGCAAAAGTATCCAAGTACAACTGATGGTGCATACTCCAAATTTTTTACTATCCATCAGATTATTTGATTCTGGCATGCCTTGTAATTTGTAAATTGTGACAGTCACCCACATGATGGAACATAAATAACATGTTGGAGTGACTGCTACAGCAAGAAATTAATTGGATGGGATTTGATGGATAAATGCCCATCATAGTGTGAATAAAGATAATTGACACATCATAATCAGTATAATGACCAATCATGTGCAGACATGAAATCAAAACAAGAGAAATGCTGGAATGCAATGATAAAATTAAAGACAGCCATGCACTATGCCTTAAGAATAACCCACCCCTTAAGTATATGAGAGTTAAAGAAATTATTTAATCCCAATGACTAATTCATTCGCTGATAACATTAAAAGCTATTACCTGATGTCAATGGATAAAGCTGTTTGCAGATAATCAATGCATCAATAGTATAGAATCATAACCATTACTTGATATAACTTTACAAGTTTGTACCAGAGGTGTTCTCATAGAAAGGATTAGCCTTTGTGGGGAAAGAGATGTTACTAACCTGAGGTCTTAGCCAAAGATATAAATTCTATTGAATTATGGGGAATGCAAGTAAACCCCCCCATGCATGACAATAAAACAAGACAAACTGAATGACACAAACAGCCACCTGTCCAAGGAGTACGAAGGCTAGAAACGAGACCAATTGAATGACACAAATCATGACCTACCTCAGCAGTACCATGATTCTTCTTTGTTGCTCCATTGAACTGAATTCTCCAAAGTCCTGGTGGGATGGTATTCACAGCAGGATCCAAAATTAGTAGATCCATAGGTGCAATCTTCGGAGTAGATTGGAACTAAGAAAGCGTCGAATTCCTCATCCATATCTCCTTGACAAATGGACAAACCAGAAAGAGATGTTTAGTTAATTCTCTGCCTCTTGTTACAGAGGATGTTCATGCCATTCCTTAATCAAGTTGTCGTGAGTAGTCTTCCATGCAGCACTCGGGAGATGTATTTGGAAAAAGTAGGTGCTTCCAAACCTTGTTCTCATTTGATTCTAGCTATTCTTGTAATACTTTTGCTTCCCAGGAGGCCTGTGATCACCTGAATTCAACCACATGTCGTACCCACCCTATCCAGTTTTTTAGTGATAGGGTTGTAGACACAATTAATTACTAAGAATACAACTTTTTGGCATGCAAGATGCAATTTATCTAAAAACATAAAGCCCTGCATCCTTTTCGAGCACCATTTGCATCCTAAATAGGTGGCCGAGTGTAAGTGGGCAATTAATGTCTACGCTGTTGTAGTAAAGTCTCCATTAATTTTGCCATCACTTCCAAGTGTGAGATCTTTTCACACCATCAGTGACTTCAAAAATCTACATTGTCACCAGTTCCTAACTAAATGGTACAGGTCTTGTGTTTTATATGATTTATATTGAAAATGTTAGCATTACCAATCTTTTGAAATGTAAGGAATGGCAATGATTGGTTACGAATTTCTATTCACGTAATCTGCAAAATAAATAGTTAGAGAGCTATGTGCTGTTAGATCTTATGTTCTTTATCTATCGGTATTTGGGTTGCAACTTGTTACTTGTGCACATTGCATGTTTTCTGATAAAACTTTCACTGTTGAAGGTTATTCCCTTTCAAAGAGGAACTGCATGGGAGCAACCGCCTCCAGATCTAGCATCCTATTTGTTTAAAAGTCGAATTGTCTATTTGGGAATGTCACTTGTGCCAGCTGTGACAGAATTAATTATGGAAAAATTACTCTATCTGCAGTATGATGACCCTGAGAAGCCTATCTACATGTATATCAATTTCTCAGGCACTACAAAGGTTAGTTTACTATTTTTACAGACTTATCACAACTTATTTTTATCATGATATTCTTCTGCTGCATACAGTTTTTGGCGAAGAATTTTACCCATTCGTACTAGGTAATAAAGACATTTTGTGCATAGTTGTTTGTCATTTTTAAATTGAGGATATCAGATGATTAGAGAAATAGATGCATAGCACAATACTCTATTTTTATTGGATTGGTTCAACATTAATGAGTCCTCAGTGTTCCCCAAATAAAACTTAAGCAAAATGACTTTACTAGGATCCGTTCTCAGGCATTCATAGTTTTTGTGAAATGACTTTACTAGGATACTTCTATCCATTTCACAAAAAACCCTTCAAATACCACCAATCCTGTTAATGAAACTTGTCCAATTAAGAATTCCCTCATAACATTATTGCATTGGCATACACTACAAAATGACAATGAAATCTAGATGCATCAAACAAGGACCTACACTGCAGGATCAGGTTAAGGTCAAATGTCTTCTGTTCTTACCTTGATATGGTTTCGAGTCTTAAGAGGTTAAATAGTCCATGTGTTAGGCTCAACCATAGTCTGTTCTTGGTATTTTTAGGGTTCAAACTTCAAACATCATGCTATTCTGGCTGAATTGAGAGTGGCATATCAGTTTGTGAAGCTTTTTACTTTTTCTATTATGTTTTTGTAGATAATTGTAAATCAGAGCGCACTGAAGATAGGCTGCTATTCTGGATGAATTGAAGAATTCTTCAAAGAATTTAGTTTGTGTTAGTGTTAAAATGTTTGAAGTAAAGTGCACGAGTTAAAAAAATGGCCCTGCTCAGCAATTGTTTAGGGCCTAGGTTATTTTTTTTAATTTCTGTCTAAAATTTCTTCTTGTGCAAAATACTCACTTGAGAAGAAAATTTCATAACATGGGAATTTTATGAGAGATAGAAGCCTTCATTCTTTACTACTGGACTGAAATAAATCATGTTCATAGGTGTAAGGGGGTTCTGCGTAGGCAATGAAAGCCCTTTTGTGATTTCCTGGTGTTAAACACACAAGAAACATTGCAAGAATATGTTTATGATCTAAATCTACAGCTTAGAATTGCAGATTTAACTGATGGATGCCTCTCTTTAAAAGTGCCTTGCCTTCACAGGCTGGAAAGAAAAAACAAGGAGTCTTGGTTTGGAAATAACTGTTGGTGAAATATACTTTCCCTTGATTTCTAACTGAATATTGTGAATGAACTTATATTTCATTTTCTGTCAAGTGTGTCAAGGTGCTAATGTATTGAGGTGCTTCAGAGTATGTTGTGACATGTAGTGTGTCTAATAAGGTCTCATGTTTATAGTTATGGAGTGGTGCTTTTTGAATTACTTTCCACTTCCGACAAGAGGTCTCTGGATCCATCATTTTCTTGCTATGGTTTGGTAATAGATTCAACAACATTGCTTGGGCATGCATGCTTGTTAACAAAGTCAGAGAGCATGAGGTTTTCACCCGTGGCTGATGGGACACAGCGCCTCATGAAGATTTAACAGAATAACTTCAACTTCCTATTATGTGTTGTAGAGATACTTTCAGCTTGGCCTTGTATAAGGCGAGTTGTGAAACATTTGAAATAACTGCAGATTCCTCCATGGAATGCCTTTTCTATAGTTTTTCCTAGTATCAAATTCAAGGCAGAGAATCCAGTCTTTTAATTCCAACACCAGTCCCACTTCCCGTCCATCCCCCCCCCAAAAAAAAACGTAGGCTTTATTTTCTTCAAAAGATTGGAGCAGATGATTTAAACATTTTGCAAGCTCCTTCACCATTTACTAAACATCATAATACTTGGTATGCTTACTGACCATAGTACATGTAAGCAGTCCAAATTAGGGGTGATCTATTCCCCCTGTTTGGTGTTACAATTGCCACAGAGGGTTTCTTTCAGAGTTTTTAATTTTTATTCTCTTTCCACATGGTCCATGGTTTTGAATTCCCAAAGAAAACAAACTATAAGGGTGCAGTTGTTCATAAGGTGATGGCCATCCTATTTTGCCCCTTTATAAAATGGTTAATAAATGAAAATTTTCAATATTTTGGATATGTGAGGTCTCATATGGATATGCTTATACTGTTAAGCTTGTTGTCCCATAGGCTATTGATTCTATTAAAAACATACATATGAATGATCAGCTTAATAATTAGGTTGCAACAGACTAGATTTCTCTTTATTTGCATGCAAGATGTAATGCCAATCAAATGGATCAATTGCATTGCTTAGGGAACTCTAATGATTTAGACAGCAATCCTCAATTACAACTGTGGCTGTTTGGATCAACTTCAAATGATTAGTTTGAGGGTTGTGCTTTCTAAGTACAACATATGAGAAAATAAGTGCATTTGATAGCCCCTCTTTACAATCCATATGGATGTAATAGCATGTTTCCTGACCTTACATCATTTTAGGCATCTGGCTACAAGTACAGTATGGTATATGATGATCTACCTACGTTAGTTTTGTGTTTCTCACAGTCAAGAAAATGTAGATATTTTTTTGCCACTGCTATTCTGAGAACTATTTATCAGGTAGATTATAGTAAAACAGTTCTTCTGTTGTCTCAATCCTGGTTCAATGATATGGTAGGATTATCACGTGCCACAAGTTTCAATCTATTGAGATGGGCAGGTTGTTAAGTAAGCATAACGATTTTATCATTGGTAGTTGTGGCCATATTTTTTTGAAGCCATAGATAGCTTGATTTTTATATGCAACTTCCCATTGTGTTACCTCCTAGCCCTCTGGGGCAATTGCACGAGCACCCCACAGATTAGATATGTTCTGCGTAGAGGACTTTAGTCAGTTAAATCAATGGATATTAATGTAGATGGGATGTTTTATCAAACATGTGTGTTCAAGAATCAATACTATACTTACAAGCCATAGATGATATAGTATAGACAACCATTATATGGTTAGACATTTTCAGTAGTGGTAACATATCTCAAACAGATCTTAAATGCATCATGTTTGGTCCAGCTATTCAGCAGGGATGACAGTAATATCGACAGTGGCTTGATTAAAGGATTATGACCTACTTCCACATGGAATTGGTCTTATGGCATTTGTATTTTTTTTTTAAATATTTATAGCCGTGGATACAGCGACGGCAATTTTTTTAAAAATTTCACAGCCGTGGATACAGCGATGGCTTGGCGTGGATACAGCAACGGCCCGGCGTGGATACAGCGACGGCTCTGCGTGGATACAGCGATGGCCCGACGTGGATACAGAGACGGACAGGCGTGGATACAGCGACAACTCTGTGTGGATACAGCGACGGCCCGGCGTGGATACAGAGACATACAAGCGTGGATACAGAGACGGTCAGGCATGGATACAGAGATGGCCAGGCGTGGATATAGCGACGGCTTAGTCATCTAATGAAATATAGAACATTGTCTCTCTTGTGACGCAAATTAGGGGTCGTCTCTATTGCGACGGAATTGTTGCCACGGGAAAAAAACACTTAGACGTGGCAATATCCACGCTTTTCCGTGGATATTGCCACGTTTTTCTGTGGCAAAATTGATCACTTGTACTAGTGTAGAAAATGAAATAGGCAGACTAGGATCTCATACCTATAATTTTTTAAGCTACTTAAATGGTTGAACCTGCACACTTAAATAACCATCATTAACAATTCATAGGAAGATATGACCTCTATATTAGATGAACGAATCACTTGGGAACTACCATGTTCCACCCAACCATGACTCAAAACCATTCCTTGTTTCAATCTAGATCCCCCCGAGCTATATTCCAACATGCAAGTAGCTTAGAGTTCCTAAGGTAGGGTTTCCTAACTGGTATATCAGTTCTGGATCAGTTTTCCTTTTCCTTGCAGGAAAATGTTCTCCAAGAATTCACTTGAGAGAAAAGCAATAAGAATAATGAATTCCAAAAGATAGATTAGAACCCCAATCCTTTCCTTGGTTTGAGGATCTATAGACAGACTTTTCAGTTAAAGGGACAGTTAAATCAAGAAACCTTGATTTCTTGATTTAACCCTTTTTAATTAATTTCGGTAATTTTTTTAATACTTTAACTTAGGAACTTTCAACTAGTTCCTAATTATACTTTTTGTAAGTATTGTACTATTTATTATCTTTTAATAATAAATAATAATGGATGTGTAATGGATGGAGCTTTCCTTTCTTTCTTTCATCATTAATATTATTTCTATATTTATTCTTTATACATACCATGTATAAAATACATAATAATATAACATTTGTCTTTGGGCATCATATACCATGATCCCTAGATTTAATGACACTTCTTCATTAATGTCAAATAGGTATATGGTTAGGACTACTAGGATTTGGAACTCTAAACATCCTTGCATGTTGGATTTCCCTCGTTTAACATTGTAGTTATTCAATACTTTATGAGAATATAGGAATTCGAAATTTCATTTAATAACTTAGAAATAAGTATGATGAGATCAATAATTTTTTCGATTCGTTTTCACTCGGGAATAATTAATTATTTTCAGTAACTCCTAGTGCTTACCAGATCCCATACTCAACACTTAAACATGGAGTTACAAACTTAGTGCAATTCCAAAGCTCTTCGCTCAACACTAATGCTAGGATGTACTTGTACGATACACCTAGGGGTACAATGGCCAAGGATCCGATGCTCCAGAGCTTATGCTCAACATTAACATGGAAGGCTCCATGGATTATGCCCAACACTTCCAATCTTATCTTTTCATGTGTTCTTGAGCTTCATGCTCAACACGAATATAAATACTCATGTGCTCTAGAGCTCCTCGCTCAACNATACCAAAAATAAAATATCAAGATAACATCATAATCAATAGGCTCATGCCTATAAGTGTTAGGTCCTAAATTCGAGATATTACATCCCTCCCCACTTAGAACAACACCGTCCCTGGTGTTCCAGGGACTCAAAATGACATTGCGAAACAAGGCAGGCTAAGCCTTTCTCATGGTGGCTTAAGTTCTCCCAAGCAGCCTCATCAGCCTCAAAGTGTTTCCATTGCACTTTCAATTGGACTATGGTGCGCTTCCAGAGCACCTCTCTCTTGTCCAGTATATGAACAGGATCAGGGGAAAACTCCCCTTTAGGTTCCACCTGTAATAAGGACCAATCCACTACATGTTTAGTATCATAAACATATTTCTTTAACAAAGATGCATGGAACACATTATGGACTCTTACGTGCACGAATCATGCTAGCTCATATGCCACTAGCCCTTTCTTGGCCAATATTTCAAAAGGCCCACAAAATCTAGGTGCTAACTTACTGCACCTACCCAAGATAAATGAGCTTCATTTTAGTTTTACTTTCAAGTAAACATGTTCTCATATTTGATAGTATTTATCTTTTATTTTCTTATCAGTGTAGCTTTTCTTACGATCTTGTGCTTTCTTAAGGTTCACCTAGACCTTAGTAACCAATTGTTCCAAGTATTTTAATAGATCGGTCCCTAACATGAGCTGATCCACCAGGATTTTCCAAGTAACTGGAGTTCTACACTTCCATCCATAGAGTACCTCAAAGGGACTCATCTTGGCAGAAGCCAGGTATCCGTTTTTATAAGCAAAATCTGCAAGATGCAGATAATCCTCCCACTTGCTGGGTTTATTCATGACATACATCCTAAGAATGTCCTCACCAATTTGGTTTACTCTCGATGTCTTCCCATCTATCTGCGGGTGATAAGCAATGCTAAAGTTCAACTACATCTCTATATCCAGAGGATAAAGATCTCCAAAATTTTCTTGTAAACTTAACATCTCGATCCGAGATGATTACCTTAGGTATCCTGTGCAATCTAAATATCTCCTTCAAGAAGATATCAATAATGTTCACTACCTTGTACGTCGACTTCACAGGAATGAAGTGTGCTGCTTTTGGCAACTTGTCAATTACTACAAAAATACTACTAATGACCTCTCACTTCCATTCTGGAATGGGTAACAGCTGCAGCAATCTCGAAGGATGTTGATGCTCAGCTTTGACTAGCTGACATTCCTGACATTTCACGATAAACATCACAATGTCAGCCTTTGACTTAGGCCATAAAAATTTCCTTTTGACAGCGGATATCATCTTTTGATATCCCGAGTGCCCGATGAAATTCCATGAGGATGCTGGACCGAATGTCCCTTCCTTCTGTAACGTACAATCTATCCTTGGACCTATTGAGGCCTGGAAAATCATAGGTAAAAATAGTTAGGGATTCTCCCCAATAAATGTTCCCAACTATCCTGCTACTATTTGGTATGGGGAATCCGTCCGGTTTACGGTCCGGCTACCATAGGTCAAGTAACAAATTTAAAGGTTTTACCGGTTACAGCCCGGTCCATCGTGTATATTTTTAGTTTTTTTTGTGTGTTTAAGTTATGATGTGCAAGTGCCTATCTAAAATGCATATTGATAGAGATAACGAGGAACGTCACAATGTGATGCGCAGGTTCTTACCTTTCGTCTTAACTCTCTCGCATCTAAATCACACACAGAAAGAAACTAAAACTAAATAACTAACCTATCCCTAGGGAGAAACAGTATCAGTTATCAATGAGTAATGTATTTCTGAGCATGCATTAAGAAAAATTACAGATAGTTGTTACTTATTTCAGAACACATGAACATTAATAGATATATGAACAACAAGATAGCTTATTGTTTATGAAAATCTTCATTACTCATAGTGGAAATTTCACAGAATAAACTAGAGTGCATTCATAACATGAATATAGATTCAATGAGTTAGAATGATCTCACAATTAATGGACATAAGCTGAAAATGAAATAGTTCACATTCAACTGATCCATAGCACAGCATTTGAAACATTCCACCAAGCTTTCTCTGGCAGGAAGCTTGTAATCATTTATTGCAAAAGGAAATAGTTCTTCTTACAACATACTCTCACAAATGATCTGGGACAAAGTCCTTTCTACATCTAACTCTACTATGTTTATACAAAAACGCAAAACCTTTGGGCTTCCCCTAAATGACTTTTGGGCTTCCCCCAACATTTCAATCCCAAAATTTTATCTTGTAGTGAGTGTTCCTAATTTACATAATATATTACATTTAAAACAAAAATTAAGAGAACACATTATGAAGAGGGGCCCGCTTGGTCATTAATGAACCTTTTCCATGCCTGGGCCTTTGCTGCCATGCTTTCAAAATCGGAGGGTTCAAGGAAACATATATTTATCTCATACTTAGCAGCCTGATTCTTAACTACTTCTATTCTCGCCGGACTCAAGCGCAGCTGATCTTCAAGTAAGTGGATGCTTACTACTACATGAGCTACTGCATTCTTCAGAATTTTTTCATCCAGATCCTTGACTAGTTGGATCTCCTACTCGTCTTCCTAATACTTGTTCTGTAGTTGTTCCATGAACAACTCATGTTTAGGTATTGCATCCAGTCTTTTATCTGCAAAAACCTGGCATCTATTGTATGTGACCAGCATTCTTCTGTAGTATTCAGCACATAAGCCTTTCATTTTCTTTACAATCTTCTTGAATTCTTCTGCAGTATTTGTTGCAAACTCCAATAAGTCATAATCCTTCTTTAAACTATGTCGATACTTAGCTGGTAGCTCCACAGGGGTTTCCTCATTTGTTTCTATCCACACTATCCTTCCTGTTAGGACCTCCAAAATATGTTGAGATCTGTCTACAAAATACGAAGTGGTGTCCAATATTTCTTCTAATCTGCTATCTATTTGCACAATCTTACACCTTTCTTCCTCAATGCACACTTGTAGTTGGTGGATTTTATTCTTTTGAGCTAGAACATATTCTTTCAAAGGTTGGACATCCGTCTTCTGTTCCATAGCATCTTTCAATGATGCTATCAATGAAGTATTCTGTCCCTCCAAAATTGCTACCTGCATTTGATATTGTTTCTCTCTTTCTTCAGTGGCATATTTTTCTGATTCTAACTCAATGACATTTCTTTGCAGTTGGACCTTCTCTGCACTTAGAGTTTCGTAGGATACCTAAAGGTCAGACTTCTCATTTTTCAGCACTTGATGCTCCAGCTGCAGCTTCTATAATTCTACCAAGCTGTTCTGAGCATATTTCTCTATTTTCTCTACAGAAAATTCTAAAGTCATCTTACTTGCCTACAGAGTCTGGAGTTCTATCTTTGAATTCCTCACTTCATTCTGCATGTCCTCAAACTTCCTGTTCAACTTATGGCCTTCGTCTCTCTCTTTCTTCAGTGTCTCTTTTAATTGAGTTGCATTATTTTTGGACTGCTTAAGATCCATCATCAGCCTATCTACATTATCTTTAGTAGCTTGGGTTAGTGCTACCCTAGCTCTCGCTGTCAATCTCTGATTTGCATCTGTTCCATACACCAAAGTCTTATCAGTTATCATATTTCCTGGTTGTCCTCCTATTTCAACCTTTTTCTCAGTTCTCTTGACAATCCTTTTCTTCTCTTTGTCATAGAAGATGGTGCTAAAATTAGGTATCTCCTCCCCCTCTTTCTATAAGAAAGGTATCAAATTCATTCCAAAAAACACAATTTTCCCTTGAGAGATTCCAGAAGTTGCAGTAGGCTCCTGGAAATCAGGATTATCGTGTCCATACCCTTTATCTGTATGATCACGTTCTTACTGTGTATCTATCAGGTCAGTAGTTTGCTAATCTTTTCTAGATCCTGTCAATCTCAGACTTCCTTCTTGTCTTTTCTTTATCTCTGCTTCTTCATTTCTTTTTCTCTCCCCCTCTTCCTTCTTTGTTACTTCCTCTATAGCTCTCTTTCTTTCTTCTTCTTCATTCTTTAGCCATCTTTCTGCCTCTTGTGCTAGTCTTCTAGCATCTTCTTCCCTCTTTTTGGCTTCTTCTTCTTCAACTTTCTTCTTTGCAGTTTTGCCCTTTCCACCCACAATGGTGATTTTCTGTTTAAATCTCTTCTTTAAGGTATTCATATTCTTTTCATTTCTTAAGATTTCTTCATCTTTGTCCCAGAAATTTGTGTATTCGAAATGAACATTTGCCTCCTTGCAATTCTCTACAACCTTATTTTTGGAGTCATTCCTGTGAAAGTTCATCTCACCAAAATGGAAGTGCTCCAGCTCCTGCACAAATTCTGCAGTTTGTTTTACCTTAGAATACTTATAACTCCCTACCCAGAAAGGTATGGTAGGAAATGTTGCCTTCTTATGTTCGAACAAGAAACTCCCTACACCATCAAGATATACCTGTCTAACTACTTCTTTATGTAGCACATAATCAGTGGCATATTTAGGGAGCATAGAAGGTGCCCTGGAGCCACCATACATTCTGATATACATTCCTTCTTCAGTCAAATAGTAACTCACATATTCTTCAATGACTTTGAACACTTCCTCGGACATGCAATTGCATTCTGTCAGGAAAATTAGAGTGTACAAAGGCATGATGAAGTGCTGACATACTTCTCTGTAGTTTCTATAGTATTTGTGTGTCCACAGTAGTTTTTATGTAGTGTATATCGGGGTTCTATCCCTATCCCAATTACACCTCAAGGATGGAAAATATTGGGTACATAGTATACAATCAACCAGGATAGAGCTCACGTAGAACTCTGACTTCTTCTATGCCACTCCTCCCAAGGCTGAAGATATGCATGCTGAGAGGCTATTCGACACTATATTTTCCCAATTGAATATGGTTCCTTGAGTGGCCACATAAAAAATAATTGGTATCCATCCCAGTTTGAAGCTTTTTCCATGAGCTCTCCCAAAAATTCTATTAAGCATCAGTGCTATAAATCTATAATGGGTCCGAAGGGTGGCTGTATCATATTCTCCTGATGGCCTGGTTTGAAATTTCTTTCCTGGTATCATCATCATCTTAATTGTTTCAACCAGGTCCAAATTTGTCTCTTTCAACCAGCTTTCAGTTAAGTAAATTTGAGTAGGATGAAGGTGATATGCCATTGAGACATCAATAGGACTGTATGCAACATATCCCTATTTGGTAGTATTTTCTAGGATCATTGTAGTTACATCTACCCTAGGCAGAATCCAACCAATCACCTCTGAACATGGGAACAACTTAGGTCTCGTGGTTACTTTCATAAGAGTCGATTTCTCGATGTTTGCATATATAGTCAGCTCTTCGAATCCTACATCAGACACATTCTGATTTGCAATCATCCTCTATATCTCACCCCATTTATGGTCTGGTTCGACTCTAGTGGTAGCCTTGGTATATTCATATATGTATTCCACCTTGGTGATGATTTCCAGCTCTGGTTCTCCCTCTACAATAGGAGCCTTCTTCTTTTGTCTTTTAGACATATCTCCTTTGAAATAGTTACCCTATCATAAACACCACATGTTCTTAAACCATTTGAGATTTTAGTTAGTGTTTCAATAATGAAGAAAAACTATAACAACCTATTCACCTCTTCCATATGCATTCTCACTGATAAATTATACAGATTATTAATGCATAAAAGAAAATGACAAGGCAAAATAAATCTTCTTAGTCCACTGTCTTCACTAAAATGAAACCCTGATAGAAAATGCATCATTTAAACCAAACTGCATTCTAACTCTTCGCTAAACATGAACCAGCCTATCAGTATGAATAATCTTCAAATGTGAGACCCTATATAGTGCTTCTTATCGTGGGCATCCCCAACTTGACCGAAAATAAAAAACCCTTCGACATCCCTAAAAATAGGGTAAAAACATATGAAAACTGAAAAACTCCCCCCTGGACGGCCATAAGAAACCTGAAAATAGTCAGTGTAGAAAACGTAACGCTTGTCTACACCAAATACCTAATCCTTCAAAATGGGATAGAGCATCCATAATGGCTCAAAACGCAGGATCAAGAAAACCCCACTGCCAAAAATGCCCAACTAACTGATATGCCTCACGCCGCGAGGATAAATACATTCTAAATGGCTAACTACACAACTACAGGAAGACCTAACCAGGTGAAGACCCTAGTTCCCAAAACGACCAATAAAATAAAACAAGAGAAGACCATGGTTGGCCTGCCTAGTAGAAAAGCTATGCATTTGGAGAGACGACCCAAGAACCTCCACGATAGCAAGCCAATTGAATGAAAATCGGACAACTAGGCACGGTGGTACAGCTAATAATAAACAAAGTTCCACCACTATATATAATAACCAGGATAATAATAAACAAAGTTCCACCACTATATATAATAACCCTCGGTAAAAGATAATGGCGAGAAAACCCTATCGACAAGCGGCACTACTAAGCATCGGGCGGAAAAAAATATCATCGGTGACCGGAAGCACTATATATCGGATGGTTAGTTCACAAGACAGCTGCAACGGAGGGAATCATATAGACTATGGGTTCCACAATCAAATAAAAACTTCAGTGATCAGAGGCTCTCAGTATTTTTGGCGAAAAATCTCTCATCGGTGGGAAAAAGCACTAATGCATCGACAAGATAGTTTACAAGATAGCTGCAACTACGGAAGACATACAGACTGTGGGTTCTATGGATCACAAAAATGTCGGTGATCGAGACAACTAATAACTCATCGAAACTTCAAGACAAAAAATACTCCGCAGTTTCGGTGATACAAATGACAAGCCCCCCGAAATAGCGGCGTCGTAGAGGACTAAACCTCCAACCGCTAGTCAGAAACATTCCGATAGTGAAAATAAAAACACAGTCATCGAAAAATCAAAAGTTTTGAACAATAAAGGCAAAGAAATAAAAGACCATGGATCGGTGAGAAAAATCATTGTTCATTGTTTCCCTTCCGCAACGTCGGCGGCATATAGAACTAATGCTCCGACTCAATATTCAAACAACTTTCGACAACGATAAATAAAATCATTGAAAAATCAAAATGAAAAACGTTGGGAAGCAGTAAAATTAGCTCATTTGTCCTCCAAAACAGCGGCATCATAGAGGACTAGGATTCTGACAATCAATTTCTTAAGCAGAGAAAACTAGACTTCCAGGAGAAATTTAAAGAGATTAAACAAAAGAAATCAACAAACCTGCTAGACAAAATCAAAAGGAGGGTCCAAAATTTTTAGAAATTTGGGAAAAAAGTTGCAGCTGCAACAATTAGCGACTACCTGGTGAACACAGATCTTTGGACAATTTCTTCTTTAAGTAACAGACTATTGGACAATAAATACCAACATGTTGAATTATTCTAAATGTATGGATTTCCCAAATGGTAGATGTATGTACTTTTAATCATTGATGATAGTCCAATTTAGGGAAAATTGAAACCAAGATTTCAAAGTCTAGATAACTATTTTGAGGCCAGGAATATGAGTTTCATTTTTACCTCTGTCTTCAGGTAGCTCCCAGCTTGGACACCACAGGATTGTAACATATAATAAACAAAAATATTCGTTTGTTCCTCATTCCCATGCCATTTTGCACTTTTGTACTTTTGGAATTTTTTGTCCTTTCTGAGTCCTCCTGCATGCCTTCTTTCTGAATTTTTTATTCAGGATCCTCTATCCATAGTGTCCTTTTGTGTGAGAGATGTATTGATTTTCAGCTCACGAACGGAGAAGAACTTTGGCAATTTTGTACTCATATAGTTCAATATTTTGTTTTGATACATATTGCTTTCTTAGGAGTTTTTTACTCTTATTTGCCTTTTGGATTTCAATTCTAGGCATGGGATCATTTAAATATAATATATTGTTTACTCTGCTTCCTGTCCATGGGTCTTTTGTTGTCACCCCCTAAGACATTTTTAATGTGAGATGGATGGATCCTCAAAATAGTATTCCAGACCTTTTGAACCTGAGTTATTTTACAAGGATTAAGTAGGACTTCAATGTGTTGATAGCCACTTAGGAAAAGTGCTAACTAGAAGAAGTTATTTTAAATAAATCAAAAGTACACGGTCTCATAATCAAATATTTTAGTTAATCCAAAATTCTGATGAACCCCATGCACCCAAAAGTTGTGCTTTTTATTGAAATCAATCAAACCCTACCTAAAAACAAACAAAATAAAATAAATCCAAAACAACACAAAACAATCAGTTTATTTATGTACAAGATAACCAAGAAAATAAAAATCAAGAAAAATAAGGTTTGAGAACTAAACCATTAACTGGTAAGTTCTCTTCCCACCCCTGTAAATCTTGCAACTTGTAAGTTGAGGGGCCAAGCTTGGATGCAATCTGAAAAGGGCCTACCCATAACTGTTGAAACTTAGTGTGCTTCCCCTTTTCATCATGCGGATTATCCCACTTAAGAACCATATCTCCCACTTTGAATTCCTTGTTTCCATCTTTATGCTTATCAATCCAACGTTTCACTACTTCATGTTGATGCTTAAATCGTTCTCTGGCTTTGGAACTAGACTCTTCCAACTTAAAAATATTATAGATTCTAATCTATAGGATTTCATTATCGATACCTCTAGACTCTTGAGCTAATATAGAAGAAGGTAACATAATGTTGGGAGGAAGAATAGCTTCTTTTCCGTAAACAAGGGTGTATGGTGACACACCTAAGGAATTAGTGGGTGTGACTCTATCATCCCAAAGAGCATTAGGTAACGCTGAGTGCCAACTTCTCTGATTTTCTATCATGGTTTTCTTTAGAATTCTAATCAAATTCTTATTTGTAGATTCTGCCAAACCATTTCCTTGTGGGTAATAGTTTGCATAATAATGCAACTTAATTCCTCTTTCATTAGAAAATGCAGTTAATATAATAGAAGAAAAGTAAGCAGCATTATCAAAAACCAGGGAAATTGGAACCCCAAACCTGGTCATAATGTGATCTTGTAAGAAATCCATGACTGCATCTTCATTCACTTTACGTAACGGAACGACCTCAACCCATCTGGTGAAGTAGTCAATTGTCGTCAAAATGTATTTGTGCTGCAAGGAAGAATTTGGTTTTATTTCTCCAATGATATCAATCCCCCATTGTTCGAATGGTTCTGTTATCATCACTGGTGTTAAAGGCCCATCTACTTTCGTTTGTCTTCCAACACACCTCTGGAAAACATCACACTTTGTGACATGAGCATGAGCATCTTTAAACAGTGTGGGCCAGTAATACTCGGCTATAAGAATCTTATGGGTTGTTGTATCTCCAGAAAAATGACCTCCTGCAGGCCCATCATGTAATTCTGTTATGACCTTCTTTGCGTCTTCTTGTTCTAAGCACCTGAGAAGAACTCCATCATAATTCTTTCTGAATAATACTCCATCAATGATCTGATTTGAAGCTGATTTAAGGTGTAAATCTCTTTGTTGTTTGGAATTCCAATGCTCTGGAAAATATCCTTCTTGAAGGTAATGAACAAGGTCTCGGTACTAGGAGTCTGGAGCTGTGAATAGAGGACATACATCCACCATATGTAACTCAACTTCATTATCCCAATTGTTTTCTTCATTGTCTTTACCTTCAGCCATTATTTTGCACAATCCTTTCCCTTTAACTATGGATGCTGGTTTGAATTCAAGGTCATATTCTTATAAACCTGTTACCTAGCTGCCTCTTCTTTCTCCTAATTCCTTTTGTACGAAAAGAGACCTTACAGCTGGGTGTGGAACTATTACCTTAGTACAGTTCTTAAGTATGTATGGTCTGAATTCCTTTAACTCTTTGAAAAATACATAAGCTTGTTTATCAATAGCTGGATAATTCAATTCAACTCCTTGCAAACCTGTGTTCATAAATGATATGGGGTACTCATCTCCCCCATCCTACTTTTGCATAAGCACTGCTGCTAATGAATCATCGGATGCAAAAGTGTACGGGATGAAATATTTTTTGAAATTCGGACTTTTGAGTGATGGTGCATGAGAAATAGATGTTTTTATCTTAATGAATGCATTCTTTTCCACATCAGTCCATTTAAATTGTACACTTTGTTTCACCATCTGCTGCAAAGGTTTGACAATTTGAGCAAAATCTGGTACAAACCTTCGCACAAAATTAATTGTCCCCATAAATTATTGCATACCTTTTTTGTTATGGGGTAAAGGGATCTATTCTATGTCTTTAATCCTTTCTAGGTCTATGGAGATCCCTTTCTTAGAAACAACGTGACCCAGTAGCTTTCCTTCTATGACTGCAAACACACATTTCTTAGGATTCAGTGAAATACCATATTTTCGACAACGCCCAAAAATTTGTCTAAGATGGAATGCATGTTCCTCTCTCTTTTTTGAAAATATCGTTACATCATCTAGATATACCACAACATTGTGTCCAATCATACCACGGAAAGCTATATCCATAGCCCTTTGGAATGTAGCTCCAGCATTTATGAGTCCAAAGGGCATTCTCCTATAAGCAAAAGTTCCCCACTTGGTTTTGAATGTAGTTTTTAGCCTATCCTCTTTAGATACCAATACTTGATTGTAACTAGAGAATCCATCTAATAATAAAAATAATTTAGAACCTGAAACCATCTGCAATATTTGTTCCATGGGTGGAACTGGATAGTTATCTTTATCTGAAGCACGATTGAGGTTTATGAAATCTACATAGAGCCTTATTTCTCCGGATTTCTTTCTTATTGGCACCAAATTCAAAACCCACTCTGAATTTCTGAATTTGAATATAATTTTGGCATCCAACAATTTTTTCACTTCACTCTGAATTAAAGGTTCCAGTTTTGGATGCATCTTCCTCAAAGGCTGTTGATAAGGCTTAAATCCAGCTTTAATCAAGGTGACATGTTGTATAATATTTGTGTCATATGTTTTAAGCTCTTCATATGTCCAGGAAAACACATCTCTGTACTATTTGAACGGACTAATGAATTTACTCCTTTCACCCGGAGAACAACACTTTCCCAAATTTGCATATCTAGGTTCAGCTTCAATCCCCAAATTTATTAACTCAAATTGCAAGGATGAGCTATGAGTCTTGACATTCGCTGGCTTTCTGAACTTGTTGTTTAAATCAAACATTTGCTCCAGGGTCCTGACTCCCTTAGGAACAAAATTCCCAAACTTCAATTCTGCTTGATGTTCTTCATCATCTATTATTGGTCCTTTAAAAGTCACATCATTCATCAAGGATTCCAAAATTTGTTGGTCATCATCAAAAACATGTAAATTGGTGATCATATCTGGAATAGAAGGCCTGAAAAGTAATTCAATAGAGCATCTATTATTAGAAGGTACTATCCTTGCAGCCAAGGTAGCTAGTAAATCAATTGCTGCATTCTTTAATCTAGGAATGGACACAATATTGAATGCATGAAATTTTATAAGAAAATCCCAAACTTCATTTTGATAGGATTTTAAATGTGGTGAAATACAATGTATCTTATTTCAAATTTGCTTAACAACAATTTCAGAGTCTCCGTATACTTTCAAATTTTTCACGTTCGGTCCTATTGCCTTTTTCAGTCCCTGAATTAGTGCTTCATACTCGGCTGTATTATTCATACATTCGAATTCTAATATACAAGAAAGAAAATGTTTATTTTTCTTTGGATCAATCAAGACACAGCCAGCTCCTGATCCTTCCAATGTTTTAGATCCATCAAAATAAAGCGCCCAAAAACTATCTACTTCTACTGGACTTGAATTAAAAACTTCATTTGAAACTAAATCTACTATTTTACAGTCAATTTCGTCACCCCGTGAAAATCGAAGGAGATCAGGCTGGGTGTCAGATAAACTGTTGGCTTCTTCAGCTTGGTAATTTCCCGGTTCCAATTCAATGAAGTAATTTCCCAACACAGAATCCACTGGTTCATTTTTCCCTCCAACTGAGTACCATTGTGCTTCATTTGAGGTTCTCTTAATATTTTTATCTGAATGGGACTTCCCTTGTGAGGTAACCACAGATGTGACCAATCTGATGCAAAGTATCCATTTATCCTTGCCGACCAGTCTCGACTCAAAATAAGTCCACAAGCATCTGGAATGTCTACAGCTACAATATCAATGTACTGACATACCTTCTCATTTGTAGATAAGTGAATTAGAACATCTTCCATTTCTCCTATTACTTTCACAGTTGTCTTGTCTAATTGAATAACTTGCCAAGTGGATGCTTTAGGTTGTCCATTAATTCTCTTGCAGAGTGAAAGTGGCATAACATTGATTGATTCCCCTAAGTCTACTAAATAGTTGTGCACATTACAATTTAAAATCTTAAAAGTTAAGAGAAATGGTGGGGTTCTAAACTTAGACTTACCTCCCACACTTGCTTCACCAATTTCTTCTACAGGTTGGTTGTTAGTGGGAAGCTCTTTTTCTGGTACTTCAAGTGATTTTAACAATTTTTCTTTCTACTGAGGTACATTACACATTTCAAATAATTAGATATTTTCCATAGCCTTTTTAATGTCTTCCACAATATCATACACCATCTCAGGTGTTTTGAGATTCTTCTTGACATTATCAACCTTGTCTTCAATAGGCTTAGCAGGCATGTTAATTCTCTTAGGATCTTGAATTGTAATGGTAAATTCAGGTATTTTATCAGTTGTAGTGTTCTTCTGTACCTTCTTCATATTTTCTTAAAGTTGCTTGATCTTCAGAAGTATGGAATTTTCTTCTTTTAACAACCTTTGACTTCTTGTGTCACATTGGTTTCTAATGTTTCTTCTTGTTTCAAATAACCTTCATCTTTTGTATCAAACATTGAGACACAGTCCCATAAAACCATAGCATCCTCCTCTTGTTTTCTGTGGGTTGATTGTCATTTTCTTCCTCCTTATCAGTTTCTGTTAGTTTGGAGTCCAATAACTGATTCATCACCAATGTCATAGAATTTATCCATTGGGGGAAATTCCTCTCAGAATGTGGCTGTTGATGAAAGGTGCAAAAATTATCCATGCCTACATAAGTTAAATTCATTGCTGTAGGACTGTGTGGAGGTGGTTTAGATTGATTGTTGTCCTCCTTCCTTTTATATTAAGGCTTATATGATTTATTAGCTTCATTTTCTTTTTCCAAGTCTATTACTCTATTGGATAGCTTCTGCATCATCTTCACCATCCCTTCAAAATCATGTGAATGCTCATCCTTAGGCTTAGTCAGTAATAAAGGTTTCTTACCAAAAAAAATTTCTTCCGACTGTACAGGATAATTTTCCATGCTCTCCATCTCAGCCTCTACCCTCTCAGCCTCTTCATAGGTTTCTGATAATGTAGGTTTGACTGATATCTTAGAAAACATGGCCAAGTTAGGCCCTAGAGCTGAAGTATAATATTCAATCAGAGCTTTTTCAGATGGCTTATCAGCTGCAGTAATTTTTTTTAGATAAGCAGCAAATCTTTGAGTGAAATTATGCACCTTTTCCTTCCTTTCTTTCTTTAAAGCACATAACCCTTTCATTAACGCTGCATGAGTTTTCTGAACTGCATATTTACTTCTAAATATTCTCTCAAAAGTATCCCAGTCTGTGATTGAATTTGTAGGAAGAGAAAAATACCATGCGGCTGCTGCTCCTTTCACGGTGTGTGGAAACAATCTACAGACCACATCTTCATGCTCTCCTGCTCGTAGTCCTTCTATATGCAAGTAAAAACTTTGCAAATGATCATCTACTAGAATTTTTTCACTTGGGTCAAACTTAGGAAACATTTTGTCAAAATATTGATGCAAATCATGCAAGGGAGCTGCCAATTTTAAAGGTGACATAGACTTCTAAGCAGGTGGTGGATTTGGTTGGTTTGCATTTACATGATCCATGATTTTGAGTGGAGAATGAGGTGGTGACTGAACAGGGGTCCAACAAGGTGAAAATTAAGGTGAATCTAGACCCAACTTATTCAAAGGCTGGTCAACTTCCTATAGGGATGCTTCTACCAGCTCTTCAAAGTCTTCTACCAACACTGAATCTTCTAATTTAGGGCAATCTTCCTTCTGATATTCTCTTCTGTGTAAGACATAAATGATAGGTAATCCTCCAATATTTTTCGCATATGCCCTAGAGATTCTTCTTAAATCATCAACCACTTCGTTATCTATAGGATATAGATACCCTTTCTCTTTATCTTCAAGGGTGGATGTGTGAAACAAAGTACTTTTAGAACTGTCACCGATGGAGTAATTTCGAGGAAATGAGTTTCCTCGACTAGCCATGCATTGGTGGCTCTCCTTCCAGTGCCAAGAACTTGTTGAAGCCTGGAAAATCGCATGTAACAACAATTAGGGATTCTCCCCAATAAACGTTCCCAACTAGCCCACTACTGTTTGGTATGGGGAATCCGTCTGGTTTACGGTCCGGCTACCATAGGTCAAGTAACAAATTTAAAGGTTTTACCGGTTACAACCCAATACACTGTGTATATTTTTAGTTTTCTTTTGTGTTTAAGTTATGATGTACAAGTGCCTATCTAAAATGCAGATTGATAGAGATAACGAGGAGCGTCACAATGTGATGCGCAGGTTCTTACCTCTCGTCTTAACTCTCTCGCATCTAAATCACACAAATCAAGAAACTAAAACTAACTAACTAACCTATCCCTAGGGAGAAAAAGTATCATTTATCAATGAGTAATGTATTTCTGAGCATGCATTAAGAAAAATTACAGATAGTTGTTACTTATTTCAGAACACATGAACATTAATAGATATATGAACAACAATATAGCTTATTGTTTATGAAAACCTTCATTACTCGTAGTGGAAATTTCATAGAATAAACTAGAGTGCATTCATAACATGAATATAGATTCAACGAGTTAGAATGATCTCACAGTTAATGGACATAAGCTGAAAACGAAATAGTTCACATTCAGCTGATCCATAGCACAGCATTTGAAACATTCCACCAAGCTTTCTCCGGCAGGAAGCTTGTAATTCTTTATTGCAAAAGGAAATAGTTCTTCTTACAACATACTCTCACAAATGATCTGGGAAAAATTCCTTTCTACATCTAACTCTCCTATATTTATACAAAAACGAAAAACCTTTGGGCTATCCCCAAATGAATTTTGGGCTTCCCTCAATGTTTCAATCCCAAAAAAATTTCTTGTAGTGAGTGCTCCTAATTTACATAATATATTACATTTAAAACAAAAATTAAGAGAACATGTTATGAAGAGGGGCCTGCTTGGTCATTAATGAACCTTTTCGACGCCTGGGCATATGCTTCTATGCTTTCGAAATCGGAGGGTTCAAGGAAATGGATATTTATCTCATACTTAGCAGCCTGATTCTTAACTACTTCTATTAGCTCCGGACTCAAGCGCAGCTGATCTTCAAGTAAGTGGATTCTTACTGCTACATGAGCTACTGCATTCTTCAGAATTTGTTCATCTATATCCTTGACTTGTTGGATCTCCTACTCGTCTTCCCGATACCTATTCTGTAGTTGTTCCATGAACATATCATGTTCTTGTATCGCATCCAATCTTTTATTTGCAGAAACCTGGCATCTATTATATGTGACCAGCATTCTTCTGTAGTATTCAGCACATAATCTTTTCATTTTCTTTATAGTCTTCTTGAATTCTTAGACAATATTTATTGCAAACTCCAATAAGTCATAATCCTGCTTTAAACTATGTCAATCTTTAGATGGTAGCTCCGCAGGAGTTTCCTCATTTGTTTCTATCCACACTATCGTTCTTGTCAGGACCTCCAAAATATCTTGAGATCTGTCTACAAAATACGAAGTGGTGTCCAAGATTTCTTCTAATCTACTATCTATTTGCACAATCTTACACCTTTCTTCCTCAATGCACACTTGTCATTGGTGGATTTTCTTCCTCTGATATAGAACATATTCTTTCAAAGGTTGGACATCCGTCTTTTGTTCCGTAGCATCTTTCAGTGATGCTATCAATGAAGAATTATGTCCCTTCACAACTACTACTTGCATTTGATATTGTTTCTCTCTTTCTTCAGTGCCAGCTTTCTCTGATTCTAACTCAATGACCTTGTTTTGAAATTGGACCTTCTCTGCACTTAGAGTTTCATACGATACCTAAAGGTCAGTCTTCTCAGTTTTCAGCACTTGATGCTCCAGCTGCAGCTTCTATAATTTTTCCAAGATTTTTTGAGCATCTTTCTCTATTTTCTCTACAGAAACTTCTAAAGTCATCTTACTTGCCTACAGAGTCTAGAGTTCTATCTTTGAAGTCCTCACTTCATTCTGCATGTCCTCAAACTTCCTCTTCAACTTATGGCCTTCATCTCTCTCTTTATTCAGTGTCTCTTTTAATTGAGATGCAATCTTTTTGGACTGCTCAAGATCCACCATCAGCCTATCTACATTATCTTCAGTAGCTTAGGTTAATGCTACCCCAGCTCTCGCTGTCAATCTCTGATCTGCATCTGTTCCATACACCAAAGTCTTATCAATTATCATCTTTCCTGATTGTCCTCCTATTTCAACCTTTTTCTCAATTCTGTTGGAAATCCTTTTCTTCTCTTTGTCATAGAAGATGGTGTTGAAATCAGGTATCTCCTCCCCCTCTTTCTACAGGAAAGGTATCAAATTCATTCTAGAAAACACATTTTCCCCTTGAGAGCTGCTAGAAGTTGCAGCAGGCTCCTGGGAATAAGGATTATCTTGTCCATGCCCTTGATCTGTATGATCACATTATTCCTATGTATCTATCGGGTCATTAGTCTGCTGATCCTTTTTAGATCCTGTCAATATCATACTTTCTTCTTGTCTTTTCTTTATCTCTGCTTCTTCATTTATTTTTCTCTCCCCCTCTTCCTTCTTTGTTGCTTCCTCTATAACTCTCTTTCATTCTTCTTCTTCATTCTTTAGCCATCTTTTTGCCTCTTGTGCTAGTCTTCTAGCATCTTCTTCCCTCTTTTTGCCTTCTTCTTCTTCAACTTTCTTCTGTGCAGTTTTTCCCTTTCCACCCACAATGGTGATTTTCTATTTTAATCTCTTCTTTAAGGAAGTCATATTCTTTTCATTTCTGAAGATTTCTTCATCTTTGTCCCAGAAATTTGTGTATTTGAAATGAACATTTTCCTCGCAATTCTCTACAACCTTATTTTTGGAGTCATTCCTATGAAAGTTCATCTCACCAAAACGGTAGTGCTCCAGCTCCTGCACAAATTCTGTAGTCTGTTTTTCCTTAGAATACTTATAACTCCCTAGCTAGAAAGGTATGGCAAGAAATGTTTCCTTCTTATGTTCGAACAAGAAATTCCCTACACCATCAAGATATACCTGTCTAACTGCTTCTTTATGTAGCACATAATCAGTGGCATATTTAGGGAGCAGAGAAGGTGCCCTGGAGCCACCATACATTCTGATATACATTCCTTCTTCAGTCAAATAGTAACTCCCATATTCTTCAATGAATTTGAACGATTCCTTGGACATGCAGTTGCATTCTGTTAGGAAAATTAGAGTGTACAAAGGCATGATGAAGTGCTCACATACTTCTCTGTAGTTGCTATAGTATTTTTGTGCCCATGGTAATTTGTATGCAGTGTATACCGGGGTCCTATCCCTATCCCAATTACACCTCAAAGCTGGAAAAGATTGGGTACATAGTATCCAATCAACCGGGATAGAGCTCAGGTAGAACTCCTACTTCTTCTATGACACTCCTCCCAAGGCTGAAGATATGCATGTTGAGAGGCTATTGGACACTATGTTTTCCCAATTGAATATGGTTCCTTGAGTAGCCACATAAAAAATAATTGGTATCCATCCCAATTTGAAGCTTTTTCCATGAGCTCTCCGAAAAATTTAATTAAGCATCAGTGCTATAAATCTATAAGGGGTCCATAGGGTGGCTATATCATATTCTTCTGATGACCTGGTTTGAAATTTATTCCATGGTATCATCATCCTCTTAACTGTTTCAACCAAGTCCAAATTTTTCTCTTTCAACCAGCTTTCAGTTAAGTAAATTTGAGCAAGAGGCAAGTGATATGCCATTGAGACATAAGCAGGACTGTATGCAGCATATCCCTATTTGGCATTATTTTCTAGGATCATTGTAGTTACATTTGTCCTAGGAAAAATCCAACCGATCACCTCTAAGCATGGGAACAACTCAGGTCTTGTGGCTACTTTCATAAGAGTTGATTTCTCGATGTTTGCATATATAGTCAACTCTTTGAATCCTAAATCAGACACATTCTGATTTGCAATCATCCTATATATCTCACCCCATTTATGGTCCAGTTCAACTTCGGTGGTAGCCTTGGTATCTTCATATATGTATTCCACCTTGGTGGTGATTTCCAGGTCCAGTTCTCCCTCTGCAATAGGAGCCTTCTTCTTTTGTCTTTTAGACATATCTCCTTTGAAATAGTTACCCTGTCATAAACACCACATGTTCTTAGACCATTTGAGCTTTTAGTTAGTGTTTCAATAATGAAGAAAAACTGTAACAACCTATTCACCTCTTCCATATGCATTCTCGCAGATAAATTATACAGAGTATTAATGCATAAAAGAAAATGACAAGGAAAAATAAATCTTCTTAGTCCACTATCTGCACTAAAATGCAACCCTAATAGAAAACACATCATTTAAACCAAACTGCATTCTAACTCTTCGCTAAACACGAACCACCCTATCAATACGGATAATATTCGAATGTGAGACCCTAACAGTGCTCTCATCGTGGGAATCCCAACTTGACCAAAAATCAAAAACCCTCCTGCGTCCCCGAAAATAGGGTAAAAACATATGAAAATTGAAAAACTCCCCCCCAGACAGCCATAGGCAACCCCAAAATAGTCAGTGCAGACAACGTAACACTTGTATGCACCAACTACCTAATCCTTTAGAATGGGATAGAGCATCCATAACGGCTCAAAACATAAGCTCAAGAAACCCCCACCGCCAAAACTACCCAACCAACTGATATGCCTCACACCCCAAGGATAAATACATTCTAAATGGCTAACTACACAACTATGGGAAAACCTAACCAGGGGAAGACCCTAGTTCCCAAAACAACCAATAAAATCAAACAAGAGAAGACCGTGGTTGGCCTACCTGGAAGAAAAGTTGTGCAGTTGGACATACAACCCAAGAAACTCCATGATAGCAAGCCAATCGAATGGAAATCGGATAGCTGGGAACGGTGGTACAGCTCGATTCAATAAGGACAGGGAAAATGTGTTTTTCAACCAGGATAATAATAAACAAAGTTCCATCACTACATATAATAACCCTCGATAAATAATAATGGTGGGAAAACCCTATCAGTGAGTGGCACTACTAAGAATCGGGTGGAAAAAACTCTCATCGGCGAGCAAAAGCACTATATGTTGGACGGTTAGTTCACAAGACAATTGCAATGGTAGGTAGCATATAGACTATGGGTTCCACGATCAAATAAAAACTTCAATGATCAGAGGCTCTCTATATTTTTGGTGAAAAAGCTCTCATCAATGGGGAGAAGCACTAATGCATCGATAGGATAGTTTACAATATAGTCGCAATGGCGTAAGACATACAGACTATGGGTTCCACAGATCACAAAACCGTCAAAGATCGAGACAACTAATAACTCAACAGAACTTCAAGACACAAAATACTCTGCAGTTTTGGTGATACAAATGACAAGCCCCCCGAAACGGCGATGTCATAGAGGACTAAATCTCTGACCACTAGTCAAAAACATTTCGATAGTGAAAATAAAAACAAACTCATCAAAAAATCAAAAGTTTTGAACAATAAAGGCAAAGAAATAAAAGATCACAGATCGGCGAGAAAAAGTGTTGTTCATCGTTTCCCTTCTGCAACGTCGGCGGCATAGAGAACTAATGCTCCGACTCAATATTCAAACAACTTTCGACGGTGATAAATAAAATCATTGAAAAATCAAAATGAAAAATGCTCGATAGACTTATGGCTGGGCAGCGGTAAAATTAGCTCATCTGTCCTCCGAAATGGTGGCATCATAGAGGATTAGGATTCTAACGATCAATTTCTTAAGAAAAGAAAACTAGACTTCCAGGACAGATTTAAAGAGATTAAACAAAAGAAATCAACAAACCTGCTAGACAAAATCAAAAGGAGGGTCCAAAAGTTTTAGAAATTTGGGAAAAAAGTTGCAACTACAACAGGACCATAGCAATCCGGATTCATCTACCTTGTATTCTTTTTGTTGTTTAACCAACTTTTCCTCTTGGACTTTCTTGAGGATTTCTACATAGAAAGGGTGAACTCTATTGGTCGTTCTAATCCTCTCATGCAATTCTACATCGGTTTGACTCAAAGTCACCTCATATATCATATGATTTTGTTAGCTCAAAGAATCAACAACCTTGTTCTCCATTCCCTTAATATGCTTTAGATCGAAATGGTACTCACTTAGGAAATCCAACCATCTCGCTTGCCTCGCATTCAGATCTAGTTGATCGAACAAATACTTCAGACTCATATTGTCTGTCTTTAGAAGGAACTTCCTTCCCATGAGGTAGTGCGTCCACATCTTCAATGCGTGGATGATAGTCGCTAACTCAAGATCATCCATGGGGTAGTTATGCTCATGCTCTTTTAAATTTCATGATTCATAACAGGTCACGTGATCGTTCTGCAAGAGGACTCCTCCAATTCCTTCCTTTCTTGCATCTGTGCAAACAACTAAATCCCCATCAGGATCCACAATTCGTAGTATCGGTGCGGTCATCAAAAGCTACTTAAGATTTTGAAAACTTTCTTTGCACTTGGCAGTCCATAAGAACTTATTATTTTTCTTCTACAAAGTGGTCATGGGGCAAGCGATTCTCGAGAATTTCTCAATGAACTTTCGATAATATCTGGCTAATCCCAAAAAGGACCTAATGTCAGTGACACTAGTAGGGGTACACCAATCCTTTATTGCTTGAATCTTTTTTGGGTCCAAATCTATCCTTGTCTTGGAGATAATGTGACCTAAGTACTATATTTGTGGTTTGTAAAAATCACATTTACTAAACTTAGCGTAAATCTGGTGTTCTCGCAACACTCGTAGTACTATGCGAAGGTGTCCTTCATGTTCCTCTTTATTCTTGGAATAAACTAGGATGTCGTCCATAAAGATAAAAAAAACTTATCCAAATATTTACTGAATATGTTGTTCATCATACACATAAAGTTCATGAGTGCATTGTTCAACCCGAATTGCATCACTACAAAATCATAGTGCCCATACCTTGTACGAAAGGCAGTTTTGTGAATATCCTCGTCACGAATCTATACTTGATGGTACCCAGATCGTAGGTCAATCTTGGAAAATATTTTGGCTCCTCCCACCTAATCAAACAAGTCATTGATCCTAGGGAGTGGGCATCGGTTCTTGATAATCATTTTGTTCAACTGACGGTAATCGATGCACATCCACATCGTACCATATTTCTTGTTCACAAACAGTATCGATGCACCCCAAGGGAACACACTGGGTCGGATATACCCTTTCTTTATCAACTAATGCAACTGCATTTTGAGTTCCACCAATTATGGTGCACTCATACGATAAGGGGATTTGGAAGCCAGAACAGATCCTGGTGTCAGTTCATTGGAAAATTATAGGTCTCGTTTTGGAGGTAATCTTAGGATTTCCTTGGGAAACACATCCTTGAATTCTTCAAGAACAGGGAAGTCTTTTATGTGTTGTTTTGTTTCAAACTCTAGGTCCCGGATGTTTACTGCAAACAACTTGCAGCCTTTCCTAACGCATTTCTTCACTTGTAAGGTAGATATTTGTCTTATGGAAAATTTATTTAGAATGCCTTCAACCTTTACTTGGTTCCCTTGGCTATCAGTACACAAGATTGACTTTTGTAAGCAATCGAGCATGGCATGGTTTTGTTCCAACCATTCCTTGTAGGAAAACCATATAGGTTTACTTCACATTCTTTAACTATATCTGAAACTTTCCATTTCATTCCTATGGCTAATTGTACCAGCCAAGGTTTATCATGTTTTACTTTTCCTAGTTTTCATACATCAACAATTTTAGAAGAAACATAGCTCCAACAGGCACCGCGATCAATAAGTATTGAAATAGAATTGTTCAATATCTTACCTTCTATCTCAACCATTGCAGCTTGATGGTCTTCCTGTCGGCCATCCAATGCTACATAAATCTACAACGTTCCCGCCATGTCCTCAACGGTCGATTCTTCTTGTAAGTTATGCAAGACCCCATCAGTCTTGTTCTTATAATATCGAGCATAATGAGGCCTGCTACATTTCTATCACTTTATCTATGTTGATGTATTTGTAACTTCGGAATGTATTCATCTATATATCTTATGTATTGTAACCCGATGTTTATTCCGGAATGTATCTATAATGTAATTGAGTCATGTTTTCATGCCCCGATGTTCCGATCGGGAGGATCAATAATGTAAACAAGTCATGTCAAGTCATTGTGGGTAATCCTCCAATTGTCTAAGGGTTAAAGTCCCCGCAGTTCCGGGGCACTAGGGTTATTAGACTCTCCTAGTAGAGGTCGGCCCTGGTAGGGTTTTAGTCATGGTGGGATTAGTATAAATAGAGAAATGGAGTCTCTATTTATCACACAACTCATACACACTCAAGTGTAGTGCATAGTTGAGGAAGGAGAAGACACTGGGGCTAGAC
>LPNX011056472.1:154269-167668 GCA_001517045.1 Pseudotsuga menziesii
GATCCATAACTACTGCACATTCTTTTACAAAACAAGTTACCTTCCTTTTAGCACTAGTGGCTAACTGCACCAACCAAGAATTTTCAAATTTTTCAACAGGAAACTTACATCTTTCCACTATTTTAGGTGAAATATAACTGAGACTAGCTCCTCGATCAATTAAAATATCTATAGGGGTTTGGTTTATCATACCTTCTACTTCCACCATGGAAGTTTGATATTCTGCTTGTTGATTCTCCAAGACTACATTGATTCTGGGCATATTCCTCGCTAAATCTCCAACAATCATCTCCTCCTGTATAGTATGGATATTACTGATAGTCTTTTTCCGATTAGGACAGACTAAGGCATAATGTGGGCCATTACACTCCCAGCACTTTATAAGTTCTTTGCGTTCAAAGTTATTTGTGTAATTACCATGGTTATTAGTAAACTCCTTACCCTTGGAATTATTCTGATTGCTTGGTGAATTATTCTTATTCCCTTGAAAATTCTTGTTAGCAAAATTTCTGGCCTTATTGTTTTTAGAATTCCTGTTGGGCACAAATTCTTTCTTCTTTTGGTCATAATGGTTATTATTCTTCTTGGCCTTCCAGTTGGCCATGCTTTCCTTCTTCCGGTTCTATTCATAACAGAAGTTGGCTTTCCTCATAGCTTCTTCCAGAGTTTTTGGATTGTCATACTCAATCCTATCCTTAATATGATAAGGTAGACAACTGAGGAATCGTTGTACCTTTGGTTTTTCATCATCAAGGTATAGTACATACCTAAGTAGACTTAAAACGTGTTGTTAAGATATTTCATAGTCGTTGAACCTAATTTAAGCTCATAGAATTCTTTTGCTCTCTCTTCATAGTACTGCTCAGACAGAAATTTCTTTTTGAAGTACCTTTTAAAAGTATATTAATTTATGTTCTTCTCTTTTATTCCCTTCACTCTCTTCAAGTCATGCCACCAAATATCAGCCTTCCTTGAGAGATTGTAGATAGCCATTCTAGCCTTTAATTGGTTAGAATAGTTATAAATCTGGAAGTACTTCTTCATCCTAGATAACCAGGATTCTGCTTCCTCCCCCTTCTCAGTCTCTCCATTGAATGTTGGTGGTTTAATCTTTTTAAATTCCCCAGAAATTTCCTCATAGGGTTTATATTTTCTCTTTTTAGTATAATGATTGTCATCACTACTATCACTAGAGGAATGAAAATTACGTTGATCACCAAATACCTCTGAGGATGAGCTGCTTTCATTTTTAGTCTGTTTAATCTTTTTATATTTTTGTTGATGACTTGTATCTTTTGATTCAGCTCTTTTACCCTTACCCTCAGTTTGAAACCTTTATGTTAGGATCTCATTCAACTCCTCCTAAGCCCTCAGAATATTTTCATTCTCTTGTTTAACAGATTCCATTTCAGATTTCAAGTCTTTTATTATTTGTAAAAGTTTTGAGGAATTAGTGGTTAGATCTTCTTGTATCGGGTCTCTTGGTAAGTTTTCTGGTTCAGTAAATGGAGATTCCTCTTCCACATATTCCTCCAACCTTTCCATCCCCGTTGTTAAACTTCAGAAACAAATTTCTCTGTTGAATAACATTTAAAAGAAAATAACATTAGTAAAATAATTTAAGTTCACTATTTCACAGAAAGCAAGTTGGGCTTCATCAAGGCCTAGTGTTTGAACCTTGTGCTCTGATACCACATGTCAAAACCCCAAATTTTCGCAAAAAAAAAATTTAAAATTTTTAATGTAACATAAACTATTTATAGTCGCAGTTGGATAACTGTTAGCAGCTAACGAAAAGAATGGAATAGTTAACAAAAGTAACCATAACTTAAACACATATAGATTAATACTACTTTAATTTCGATGTGTGCTATAAATAATCTGCATTCAGTTATTTCTAGTTGTACTAATGGTTTGATTTGTCAAGTAGGTGAGAAGTTACTTTCTAACTGGGGCTTACTTAGCGATTGCTAATGTACCTGGATTTCTGGATCTTACATGCTTGACAGGTAAATTTTGAACCAGTAAGAGTTTATTAAGGCGTTAAACTAGATATACTTCTTTTAGCATAATATACTGCTAGAGTAAAAGTTTTCTTAGAAGAATTCAAGGTACTACAAGGTAAAGTAACGTTTCTTTTACTTGTTTTACAAATGTGATAGTACTTAAACTTCATGTCGTGAAGGTCAATAAATTTTCCCTACTGTTTGTATTTTATCAGAATGACTGCTACGTTAGATAAAACTTATTTCTATCTTTACTCTAAGCTATTTCCAGTTCTTATTAGAGCTCAAGATTTAGTATATCAATACTCTTATTGAAATAAAAGTTTATTTTTGTTGCTATTTATAAAATGTACAATACTGCTTATAAGTATGGAAACAGACCTAAGGCCTTTCAAGAAACAAGCTTATATAGAACTCCTAGCTTTACCTTATATTAAGCTCCAGTAGAGAAATTTTATCAGCTTATTAATGCATTGTTTTTATAAATGATCAAGCATAAATATTGACAAGTTGTGATTTCTATCTCCAAACTTCTTCATGATATAAGTAATGTGACGAAATTACATCACCCTATTATTTATTTGTAATAAAAAATGATACTATACTTTTTCTTGGATAGTTCTACTATCCTTTACTACCAAGTCTAAACTAACCTTGGTTTGAATTCATTCGGGGCAATGTATACATTTGGAGACCAAACGATTACAACTTCCATGAATTTTACCTTACTCTTAGTACTATAGACTTCATACAACAATAAGAATTTATTCTAGAGTGTAAATACTTTTTATATCCACAATATTGATTTACAACTAGATTCTTACTATTAGTCTTTACATACAACTCATTCTAACATCATTGTCTTGTTATATAACATATGAATAATTGATTATTATTGGAACTTATTACCTTAAGATCAAGGGCATACACCCTACTATGGATCTTTCCATAGTTGTTATTCCTCCATCGAAAAAGTTTCATTGTTTACCTATGTCAAATATTAACAATACAATGCATGATTTGGTTTGTTACCAATGAAGGTTCCAAGGTTTAATATATAAGGTTTACCAACCATGAAAACCTCGTTCTTTATCATAGTTTGATTTTATGATTTATCAATGAAATTATACGTTTGACTTTGTAGATGACATTATCATTATAGTCATTGTTCAAATTATTAACAATAATTTGTTGTCCCGACAATTGCAGTGATGACTATATTGTTCGACCCACTTTGGACTAAATAAGTTAGTGGGCACGTGGAACATCCACCATCGTGCATTGCATGAATTATAAGCTCACCACACAACCCTAATTCTTATTTTCCATCGGTTTTGGTCTCTACATTGTTGGGTTCATTGCGGCTCGTTGGTGCTTGTCTCCAGCTCCATTGTTTGTGTATCATGAAGTGTTGCCACTCTAGTGTATGGGTTACGAAGTTCACAGCTCACATTATGTTTTTCTTCCTGCATATAATACTTTGTTGTGCGTGAGGGTAGTGTAGCTCTGTCAGTAATTTTTAGTGTTGTTTTCTCTCATGGCCATTGCCAAGGATTACTCTTGTTTTTGTTGGTAGTGTAGCATGTACTGTAAGCTCTGTTAACTCTGTTACTAGTGAACATGAGGGTTTGGGCTGTTCGTTGTGCTACTCGTGGTGTGGGATCAAATCCTCCTCGTCTTCCAAGTCTTTCACTTCCAGGTAAATTAAATCATCTTGTAAATGTTATAAGCTTTTAAATAAATTACAATTATATTTATAAACTCGGTTTCTAACCAAGATTTGGTTTTCACTTGCAGGTGATGGTTCACCTCTTCATTTGGAAGAATATTCTCCACGTTTGGATTGGCATCTAGTCTACGGGTAAGCCTCGGTTACAAAGTGGCACTCCTTGCTTGTATAGACCTAGGGGAAAATGATTTCAGTTGGAGGAAGTTACGACCTCAATTTCCCTAGTCTTGGGATGTTTGGTCTTCAGTTTTTAAGATTTGTTTTTTGTTATTAACCCTTGCATATAGCAGGGTGACTCCGGCTTCAATGCCGTGATTTTTATATGCTCTTTTCTTGACTTATAAAGATTATACAGTAATGTAGGTTTTGATATAATGAATGTTAGATTTTTTTTTTAAAACCCATGCCACAAAGCTGGGTACACCGGCCCTGAGCTGGGTATTGTAATATGGTTAAGTTTGTAGCCTTATGGCCTATCAATGTAATACATTGGGTTTTAAAAAAAAAGGTTTTACTTTGAGCTTTGTCTTGTTTTTATAGTAAACTTGTATATTGTAACTCTGTGTCTATTAGGGTTTGTCCTATCCGACTGTTAATGAAGAACATTCTATCTAAATATCCTTTGTTAGTATACATTTTTATTATAAGGATTGTAACTTATTCGTAGTGTGTAATTTATAATATTAATCTTACTTGTTTGGAAAATACAAGCTAGGGTTTTTAACCCAAACCCTTGTTAAGTTCTTCAGTTAATTAGTGAGTAGGTTCTATTACTTGTTATTTTGGTTAAATTAATATTATAGGTGTGATGTGTAAAAGTACCTTTGTTCCAAAAAGGACTGTGACAGTTTACAGTAGACTCAATGCTTATATATATATCATTATTCAAGTAAATGGTTTGCAACTTAGAAGTTTTATTTATAATACATTAATAACTTGGTTAGGGTTTTGACCCTGAAGTTTATATTTACAAGTATAAGCCTGTCTAATATTGTTAAGTTTATATTTTACATAGATATTATTTAGTTTTATACTAGTTATTAATTATATTTTCATTATTTTTATTTAGTAAACTATCTAGTAGACTTTACTCAGAGTTTTTGAAATGATATAGCATAAATTATGTAACTCAGTTTACTGTTTTTAATCTAAGTACTTTTAAGTTTAATCCTATTTAGTTTATAATAAATATTAGTCATAGATTTAGTTGATAATGTTTAGAAGATAAACTATGTGAACTGTAGTTGTTTATTTACTTAACTGTATGTAAACATTGTGGCTCTAGTGTGATTTTTCTGCTGCATTTCATTCAGTTACTAAGTGAAAAAAGAAGAATATAAACCTTTCTTAACATAGTTTAACCTCCATAATATTTTGGCTTGAATAAAATTACTCTAGTGTCTGTAAATACACAATCTTATCTACTAAGATATTCTCTTATCTTCTTAAACGTTTTACCTATGCTTGAGTAGTGCTATTTCTTTTCCAATATGTTTACATAAATAAGCTTGTTAAAACAATAAACATAAACAATCAGATTATTGTTCTTTTTAATAATAACCTACAAACTGAAATAAGTTACTCTATTAACTACAAAATGCAGAACCATAAATATTATATTCAATCTCTTAACATTTTCTTTCATCTACTGTAAATATTCTATATGTGTTGGAGTACGGACTGGTCCTTCCAGGTGTGGAAAAATACAGACTAGAAATTATTTTCCACTCTTACACATTAAAACAAAACAATGTAGAACCTGATTAGGATAGATGAAAACAGCGTTAGGAGGCTGTTCCTCCCTACCAATCTCCTAGAGAGCGCTCAAATAATGCTTCCTCAAGACCCCCGAGCCTGTTCCTAGTATTCTTGGCTGAGAACTAGTGGAGCACACAAACAGTATACTGGTGCAATAACTCAGTAAAACACCCTGCACTCAGCAGTAAGATCTTTCAGCTTAAAATCTGCACTGGATCACTTAGCAGTTATCCCCTCAAACTCTTTCCACAATTCCCTTCCATTGAATTTCTCTGAAGTACATTCACCTGAATGATCACTTCTCTAGAATGAGCAACCTTAGTTCTCTTCAATGGGAATTTTTATAAAGACTACCTAGGTCTTTTGGGTCAGTTGTCATTATTTGAGCCACCTGCTCTGATTCCACTTTCTTGGGGAATCATGACCCCAAATGTAGGGAGGTTGCCACCTGCAACAGTTAGAAGTGGTTTGAGGATGCTGCCACATGTCAGTTTGCTCTCCACCCAGTCTCCTCCACGAATTTGACCAATAAACACTCTTTTAACAGCTCTCCTAAGCTGGTGTCTCCTCCTTTATTTAATCATAATTAAAATATTCAGAATTACATTAAATATCCTTGACTCTGCTGAGTCATCAATTACAACTTAGCATAAAATTTAACATATTGTCCTCAAATAATAACAAATAATATAACACTGTTTTTGCAAAATTGGGCCATGTGACACTACCACTTGTTTGACATCTGCCAAATCACAATTCTATGAGGTCGAATCTGACTAAAAAAGATGTCTCAAACTATTATAGCTAGGGAAACCATAAAACTAGAGCAAATTTAAATAATACCCCATGATATATTAAATTCACTCTACAAGACTTAATTATGAGTTTGAAAAATGTACAATTACTTGTGATATAAATCACCACCAAACTCTTTCATTTAAAAGTTGTGCATAATTTCAAGACAAACAAGAGGCCACCATTTCTCATGATTCAGGATTCCCAAGTCTCTATAGCTTCTATTAATTAAGCTATCAAAATATATCAAGTTACAAATAGTAGAAAAATATTAATTAATCTCTATAGTTAACAATAATGTGAAATCACATATTCGAAAATTTAAAGAAAGAATTTAATAAACATAATCCAAATTTAATTCATTAACTAGATAATGCATTATGTATATAAAAAATATAACCAAAAACCACAACAACAAAAAATATGTTATAAATACTATGTTTAAAGTCTATATAAAACTTGGATAATAAAGAAAAAGAAAACAAAACATGGCAAAACTAAAATAAAACTAAAATACAACTATAGTACTAACATATTTCATATCCCACTACGTAAAAATAACGGCAAAAAAAATACATTACATGATCTAAATCAAATTCTTCCAATTAAAATCACTAATTACTACGAAACAAAAACTTAAAACACTTAAAACATAGCTTATTGAGAAAACTTGAATTGATGCTGAGATTTGAAAACAAAAATTCATTACAAGGTTGCAAGGGCCTTGCTTCTCGGGTAGACCCACATTGACGAAATTACACTACTAAAATATATGTTAGTAAAAGAGAATCCTACATTTAAGATAGTTTTTTTTTTAATTCTAAAAACCCTATTTTTCAATTTTTTTTAAAAGAAGCCGTGTTTTTAAGAGAATTAAAAAAAAGGTTTTTCAATAGAGTATACTAATGGTGAAAAACATAGGTATGTAAAAAATGATGTCAATTGTCTTTAAAAATAAGGAGGACAATCATGAAAATAAACAGAACAATCATGAAACTCTATTACCTGGGTAATAATGTATACCAAGAACCTAAGTAAGTCTAATGGTTAAGAACATGTGTTATCTTTCTAGAGATTACAGGTTGAGAACATGCTAAGTAAAATTGGTCATTTGACATGGATCAACCAAATTCACTGCTAATAACCTACAATCACATGTGGTTAAAAATATAGATTTGTAAAATTGTTATCTACTAATCTTTAAAAACTGCTCAGATGGAAGTCTCCTATCAGTGACATTAATTGCAAAAAGTAGTGAAGGAAATGACGATTCCGCTGGAAAGCTGGGCGTTTTAATTAGTGGTCTCTCACGCGGCCTGCGCGGAGTAAAACATTTTGTGGTTACTGCCAATTTAAAAACAACCAATGCAAACGGATTTTAAATGTTGCAAAGGTCGCCTTCTTGAGCATCTACGACTGCAAGATTGAATTAAATGCATCAGGGTACGCATCAGGGTACGCTGGGAAGGTTAACGTTGGCGTGATAAATTTGAGAAGGACGCTTATCCAAACTAGTAGGTGGCGATCACAATTAATAACCTAATGCCATTTGCTTAAACTATCATTTCGAATTTAGTTTTCCATGTTATAACCAGAAGACTGCTCGTCCAGTCCACATCCAACCTCGGAGATGGAAAAGTGTCTTTTTCATTCTACAGTCCAGTCCACATCCAACCGAAGTTTCGTTGTCCCCCATGTCTTGCATGGATCTGTGGACTCCCCATCCTCCAGCTTTATGCAGTTAGTCAGATATAAAGTTTTCCACAATAACTTTAGATCTTTAACATCGAATGAATGAACGCCATTGATAGTGATCAATTCCTTTCACAACGGTTGGAACTACATTTCAATTTATATGGTAGAGAAACGTGGTGATTTTTCCTTGAGTGGTACCTGAGCTTTAGTTATATTTGATACGATCCATTACTTTCAGAGATTCAATGAAAAAGCAACCAATAATACTTTATGAATTTCTTCAAAGAAATCCGAATTCAGTGACCAAGCGGAAGTTCCATTGGATAACTAAATTAGATTTATCTATCAATCATATGAATCAATTTTTCAATTTTTCACTTGATAACTAATAATAATAATAATAGTTTATTGATTTAACTGTTAAAGTTTACAGAGGTTGTATATACACTACTTCTCTCTCGATTTAAACATATAACCTCCTAAAAAAACATATGCTTTTATTAACTATTAAGCCCGCTAAATTAGATCTATCAATCATCATATAAATCAATTTTATATTTTTTAAATATGATGCAACAAAATTCCTTACTTTTTAAGTTGAATGAATTATATGTTTTTTTCCAAAAAAAAATATCATTTTATTCATAAAAAATAATATAAAATGTCCTTTCAAACTTACATAAATGTTCTTCAATCATTTTTTACTGCTCACAGAACGGCGGCCTCTGGCTTGACAGTTTTTACTGCTCACAGAACGGCCTCTGGCTTGACAGCTGTCTTACATAACACTTCTTACTTTCTGGGTTGAACTATTGTCTGAAGGATCGAAAAACCTGATCACATAGCTTTAGAGTTTTTATAATCTAATGAAGAAATTGGAGACGTGACTGTTGGCATGCTCCTCTCCTTGGATGATTCTTGGTTGTATTATTAGAGCTAGTTTGGATAATGTATTTCCTTCTGTGTTCAGCTCTCTATGAGAAAAAGTTACTCATTCAAAGGTGCCCTTCAATACTTGTATTTCTCTTACAAGAATGGGCTATATATATATATTTGAAATAAAATTTTGTTTTTATATTTTTTATAGTTTAAATAGTAAAAAAATAAAATGAGAAACTAGAACATATGTAAAAATATTTAATAAGAAATATATTAAAAATAGTTAAAATATTAAAATAAGAATAATAAAAGTTAAAATATTATTCTTAATAATAATATCAAAAGAAAGAATATATATATATATCTTTTATGTTTTTATAAGATATGTCTTATAGTAATGATTATGATAGTTATTACTTTTCATTTAGATCAACTTTGTTTTAATTTAGAAAAGTTTGGAGTGACTTGTATTTTTTTATAATTTTATTTTTATGTTTGAAAAGTTTTAAGAAAAGCATTCCTAAATAACCATAGTTTGATGAGTTCTAAGCTTAAGAATATCTATATTGTAGCAAATATTTTGAAATTGTGCTTCAATGTGGGTTGTACCCAAAACATTTTATGAGAAAGTGATTTTCATCTTCAATCCTTTTAAAACATTTTATGAGAAAATAATTTTCATCTTCAACCCTCTTGCTCTCACATTCTATTAGAAAGATGACAAATTATTTATCCCATGGCCTTTTAGGAATAACCTATTAATTTCTTATAGTGATGATGTTCATGGTAGTGATAGTTATTAACATCCACTCATACCAAATTCTATCTAATGAACCTTGAAAAGGTAAGGAATCACTTGTTTTATTTTTAAAATTTTATTCTATGCTTGAAGAACATAAGCATTCATAAATCACCATGGTTTTGATAAGTTAAAAGATTAGGAAGGTCAATATTGAAGCAAATATTTTCAGATTCAATCATTTTGGTGTTGTTAGTCCCTAAGGCATATTAGGATGAAAGCAATACATGTGAGGGTATGATGAAGCTCAAACTTTAGAGATGTTAGAGCTAAATTTGTGTGGAGTTTAAATGTGAATTGCTTGATTGTTTGATAGATCTAAAACTTTAAAGGATTATGAGTTGATTTTGTGCATACAACATCGTTTCTCATCACGAGTTTTATAGAGTATTGCAGTGCTTTGAATTTGATTGGATATGAATTTAGCAAATGTAAACATTAAGAATCATGAGAGGAGTTTTATAGAGTATTGCAGTGCTTTGAATTTGAATGGATATGAATTTAGCAAATGTAAACATTAAGAATCATGAGAAGTTCCTACAGAACAAAGTGTACTCAGCTTTAATTAAGGAGTTCAATAATTTATGACAAAATGTAATTATCTCATGAGCTTGTTTCTTGACATGATAACACATATACAGACCAAAATAAATGAAAACTTCAAATACAATTGGTTCAGATAAATATTTAAAATGAAACTCTACTAGAGATTAACAAAATAAAATCTTTGGTAACAACTTCATCATTCAATAAATATGTATTCAAAAACACAAATAAAGATAAAATTGTTGCTCAAAACTTTATTATCATCTCATGAGAAGATATACAGAGGCTTGAATAGACATAGCCAAAACATGAAGAAGCAACAATTACATGAGAAGGACTTGTCTACAAATACTTTGCAATCTTAATCTCAAAAAATATGATTGGCAAAATAGTACACCAAATCCAAAATCTTAGAGTGGCTCTAAAAAATTCCCGCGTTGAGTTATGAACTTGTAATACATTATATTTCCCTAGAAATGTAACATAATTATGTTAACTTGACTAACTTTGTAGCTGACTTTTATCCTATGAATTTTTACTTTTAACTTTACATCTTCTGTTTACACCCCTTTTATGTTTTTAACTCTTCTTCTTACTTGTGCCCTTACTTTTCCTTTAGCTAGAGATGCTTGTCCTCTCATTAATACATTGAGTTTTAGAGATGGATGAGATGGAAGAATCCTTTCTTGACCCATGATCTCATGCATCATCTAAACATTTACTTTCCTTCCAGGTTGCTTAAAAGATAAAGGAGTTGGTTGACCTGCAAATTTACTTGGCACTTGTGCGATTTGTTGACCAATGGGCTACCTCTAAGTTGAGCTAGAAGTTTCTCATGTGGTCTACCTTTATCGTGCCAATGTCACTTTATGATATTTAACGACTTCTTGTCAATATTTGACTAAGGGTATGTGATGCATATTTAGAGGCTCCAAGGCTATTTCAGTTTCTATGTTCTTTTCATATGATAATGGTCCTAGATCTTTCAAAAAATCCCTCAATCTAATCCAAATTTGAAATTCAGTCTTCAGCATGTCAATAACTTGGTCCTCACTTATCATTTCCTCTAATGCATAAGCTTAAGGTATTTAATTTCTTTTTTGGGTTAATTTTAGCTTGATATTATTCTTTTGAATAAAGTTCTTCATTTCCATCCCAAGAGTGTGGTAGTCCCAATTTTATGACTCAATTAAACATGTTCTTAAAAGTAGCTATATCATCAACTAATGACCTTATGTTATTCTGTGTTATTTTCAACAGAGTCTACTTTAGTACAATCGTCTTGGCCACCTTAATTAGTTGTGTCCTATTTGTAATATGTATCTCCTCTAGCTATGTTTTATTTCTATTATTCATATACAAATGATTTGTTCTGCATGTTCTAACATTTTTCCTATGTTTGTTTCCATCCTCTTTGCTTCTTCTTTGGCTAATTTGTAACTGTCCATCTCATCCTGTATGACTTCACAATAGTGTCACTTTCTCATGAATAATTAGGATATATTGTCCCATAAATACTTACTTGTTTTTTTTAGTAGATAATCCCCTTCAACATATGAATTAAGCATGGTAATCTAACTCTTAAGCTCATTTATTTCAGCTTCTGCATCCTCAAGGCCATCCTCTATTTTGTTGATATCTCCCTCTAGCTCTAGAATTCTTTCATATTTCTTACTCATCTAGGCCTCTAACTCTTTGATCTCTTTATCCTTATCATTTGTCTCTTGAGCTAATTGTAAATATGTTTGCTAAACTAAAGTATATTCATCCACCGCATCAAACACTTTTTAATCAACATGCTACTTATTAGTTTCTTTTAGAATTTTCTCTACTTTTGTTCTAGGCATCCTTTCTTTTGGTGCTTTTGAGACTGGAGTCTAAGAAGGGGGATCGTGACCAAGGGATCTGTCTTTTGCAGTTTGAGAGATGATATATGCATTTGTAATCATTTATGTTTCTCTCCATCTCTTTTTCTAGATATTGTTACTCGACATAGTTGTCAGTGAGTTGTCATAAATTTGCGCTTTCTTCTTTTGAGCATGCTTATTTCATCAATCTAGACTGGCTAAATAGTGTGCATCTTTAACTTCCTATTTAAGGAATCTATCTAATTGTCTTTCATTTCTATCAAGGGTTTCACTTGGGATTCATTTGAGGGGTTGGAACCAAAAGCTATGATCTTATCCTTAAGTTATTTTATGGTGACCTCCTTAGGTCCAGTGGTCCACTTCTCAACTTTCCATAGATTTTCAAATTTATTTAGGGAATCCCTTAGATTCTTTTCTATTTTGGATAACTTCACCACTTCAGTGCAAATCATGTCATTTCCCTACCTGTAGAAATATACCTTATCCAATTTTCCAAACTCCTTCGAATTTATTATATGTTCAACCACCTTCTGTTCACTATGATCTGATGGTGTAGGAACATTAGTCTCTATGACAACAAATTTAAAGGTGCCTTCTTTGTGATTTCTCATTATCATAAGTCCCCTCTCTTCCATTTCCACTTGTTGTTTGGTCTCTCCTACTAAATTTATTCTATTTTCCCATGTATCCATATACTTTGTCTAAAAATATGTTTTTCCCAGTTTAGGGCGTAATGAAGGAGAGGCATGTAAGCCTTGAGATCCTATGATCTCTAAGGAAGAGGAGTGAGCATATTTGATTGGAGACCCTCCCAAGTTTGTTGATGGTTGTGGAATTAGTTCTATTATCTCTCTTCGAAGCTCTTCCTCTTTAATCTTCTCCATCAATGCTTGATTTGTATTCTAAGGCTCCGTCTTAGCCTTGTTTGTCTATAGATCCTGCTTAGAATGATCTATATCCATATCTACATTGATTTCCTCTCCTCCTCTTTTCCATATAGCCAGTTGCTCTAAAATAATATGTTCTTCTATGACTTTTTGGGATTCTTGGATCTCCTCCCATCTTTCTTTATTAGTTATTCTCTCCCAATATGGTCTAGGAACATATCGATATGGAGAGTTTTTGTTGCTACACTCTAACTAGATATTAGTATGTGGGTCATAGTGCTAGTTGTGGGACATGAACTTCCAGATTCACAGATGTTATTGTTCATCCATGTATGTAACCCAATATTAATGTAAACTCTTCCCAGCATGGGCTACGAGGGGACATCAGCCCCCCGTGGGGTTTTGTGGGTGGCCATCTCCCCCCCCCCCCCCCCCCC
>LPNX011056472.1:174180-266872 GCA_001517045.1 Pseudotsuga menziesii
GAGTTTCGAATGCATGAATATTCCATTCGAATTTAGTCAAAAGAAGGCTTACTAAATCTAAGCAAATCCCCCATAAGTGCATAAAGCACATTCCAAATCTGTCTAGGGGCTCACGAATTGGAAAAATCAATTAGGAAAGATAATAGATGGTGGAAGGACAACTCATACATGCTTTTCATAGGAGAAAAGAGTGTAGGATGTTGAGGACAAAAAACAAGTTAACTTCACCTAGTCAAACTTTCCCAATTGCCTTAAAACTCAGAAAAAGCAGGCAATAATGCAGAAAAAGCAGACATGCACTAAGGAGGTCAGGAATAAAGCAAATTTGATTCCAAGAGGTTTCCCAAGTGCTCCATGACTCAAATTTATCAAGTTTGGCCACTATGGATGTGTGGAGGACAACTTGCATAAGGTGGAATATGGAAACTACGCAAATAAGACAAAAAATGGATTAATTAATGTCTAAGGTAGCTAACTATGGGTTGATTATTCTAACACAGTAATGGGCATAGCACCAAGTAATGCATTCAAAAAAGTAAATAATTTAGGGACATACAGATTGAGCTAGGTTTGAATCCCACAAATGCCAGGGATCCTGGTCTAAAAATGTTACGGCATGTGCTTCCCTAATGGTGGATTTTAAGTCTAAATTGGTCACTATGGTGTCAAATATATCTATATGATGATTATACACACTTTCATTTACATAGTACTTGGGCTTGGGGAGTTTATCTTTGGGTCCTTGATACATTTTAACAATGTGATTTTACTAATAGGGGTAAAAATGTATGTTATTGAGCAAATAAGGGATAAAATTTTACTGTTTTGAGCTTACAAAGGTAAACAAATGAATGATTAGGTTATTTTAGTAAATACTCAGCAGTTATAATTTGGAGATGTGATGGACTCTTGGTCATAGGTGTTTACCAGTTAAGTGTACAGGGGATAGAAAGGAAATTCTTACTTTGATAGACAACAATGGTTTTTGGGTTTGTAGTTTTCCCTCTTCCAACAGTTAAAATATTTGAAAACTAACACATGGAATATTTTTAATTGAATTTAACTGATGATAGGATAATGTGAGTGGGGGTGACCCATGACAAGTGTCATCGAGGGGAGGGTCAATGAGGATGTCGATTGGTCGGCTTCACATGTGTGTAGGACTTATCACTTTACGATTATGGGTGAAAAACCACCCTGTTTTCCCAAAGAGGTAATACTTGGAGGACCTGGAACATCTAGAAAAAAAAGAATCCAAGGAGGTGTGGTCAATCATATCCCTCCACGTGTCCTCAATTGTTTTGGGGGAAACATGCCCTCCAACCAATTTTAGTTGGGGTGCACTTTATTGGTGCACTATTAATCTTATCCATTGATTTGATGCTATATTCCTTTGATTAGCATGCCTAAGCACACACTTATATTCCTCATACTTTATTGGGGCACAATTTAACTCAACTATAGATCTTTAAAAGATCATATAGTAATCATTCATCCTTTTTAGCACCCCATTTTTTTAGCATTGGGTCTTAATCCCAAAGGTTTATGTGTACTATGCTCACTTGAAATTCCTCCACTTTAGCTTTTGACAAATAGAAAATACTCTTTGATTAACAATTGAATGTCCTTAGGGTTAATGAACCTCTGTAAAACCTTGAAATTTCTTATTACTCGGAGGTATTATAAAACAATAAAAATAAAAAATAGGAATAAAACCAAGTAATGTTGACTCGAAGTTTAAATCAGCTACAATATAAAACACATTTATATAAATATATATATATTAAACTTTAATTTTAAATTTCATTGGCCCATAGAGGTTCCTTAAATATTAAATAAATATTTTCATTAATAGTTAAAAGACAACTATACGTGTGTGTATTATTTAGTTTTACATTGAGACATAATTTACAAACACAAATCAAAATCGGAATAGTTGGTTCCTCATGATTATAATAGAAAATATATTGAATTATGTATTGTTAATTTAATAAAAAAAACTATGGGTTTGTTATTAGTTTTGTAACAATTACAAGTTAATCAATAATTGAGTAAATTTCAATTAATTTACTTCATAATTAATTAATTAATGCAAGTTTTCCTATTTGTATGATTTATGAGTTATCATGTACAACATAATTCCAAATTGGAATAGGTGGTGCTTGGATGATTATAATAAAAAATTATACTCCAGTTAATTTAATAATAGAAAAATATGTTAGAAGTTAGATCTTTGTAAAAAAAATTACTTTATAATTAATTAATTAATGTAACTCAACTTTTATGTGTATGTAGGATTTATGTGTTATAGTTTACAACACAATTCCAAATTTGGATAGATTAATATTTTCAATTTAATAACTAGCATAGATCTTATATTTTAAACCCATATCTATCAAGCACGGAGAGGGATCCAATTTCTTGAGGTTTGTATTTTTGCGCTTGTTCTACAGCCCAGTATGGGGGAGATCTTGTAACGTTACATAACCTTGGGGGATATCTTGTAACATTACATAATGTTATGTAATGACGTTACTTTTTACTTCTAAAAAGTAAGAAGTAACAAATATATTTGGTCAACCATTAAAAAATAAAAAATTAATTATCGGCCAAAATAAATGTCTGCCAAAAAAACCTAATATGGGGGAGATGTTGTAATGTTCCTACCTAAAAAAAAAATAAAAAATAAAAAATTGACATATCCGCAAAAAATGTTGGCCTTGCAAGGCCTCCTAAAAAACCCATGCTGTTATTGTACATGGTTTAGGAGGGCCTTGCAAATGGTTTTAAAACCATGTGCAAGGCCTCCTATAAAACCCGTGGTTTTATTATACATGGCTCTCCTAAAAAATCCATGGTTTCAGGAGGGCCTTGCACATGGTTTTAAAACCATGTATGGGGAGAGATGTTGTAATGTTCGTTCCTAACAAAATAAAAAATATTATATGTTAGCCATAAATAATATTAATATTAATAATAAAAATATTATATGTAGACCCTAAATAAAAATATGTGTCTTTTGATTTGAATCAAATCAATGGCTATATATAGGACACATCAAAGCTGATATCTCCTTGAGTGTAATGCCTAAGAAGAGGTTTGATCCCTTTCGGCGCTTGATAGAGATTTGATCCCTTTAGGTGCTTGATAGAGCCTAGGATTTGGATCTAGCCTAGTTATTTACCATTTGGATTCTTATCGGTACTTGATAGATGTGGGTTTAAAATGGATCTATGCTAGTTTAATTTTTATTTATTTTTATTTAAGTCAATATGTAATTTATATTTTTCATTTTTTAATATTTTTATTTATGAAGACTAGCATAACGTGACTAAACAGCTTAGTATGGGGGAGATCTCGTCGTGTTAGTCACGTTATCCTAGCCGACATAAATAAAAATATTAAAAATTAAAAAATATAAATTACATATTGACTTAAATAAAAAAATTAAAATTAAAATTAAACTAGCATAGATCCGTTTTAAACCCACATCTATCAAATACCAATAGGAATCCAAATGGTAAAAAACCAACATAGATCCAAATCCTAGGCTCTATCAAGTGCCGAGAGGGGTCAAACATCTTGAGGTGCAAACGTCTTCTTAAGTATTGGCCATTGATTTGATTCAAATCAAAAGACACATCTTTTTATTTAAGGTGGACATATAATGTTTTTATTATTTATATTTAATATTTTTTATGGCTGACATATAATATTTTTTATAATTTTTCATTTTGTTAGGACTGAACATTACAACATCTGCCCCATACATGGTTTTAAAACCATGTACAAGGCCCTCCTAAAATCATGGGTTGTTTAAGAGGCCTTTCCCATGGTCTTAAAACCATTTGCAAGGCCCTCCTAAACCATGTACAATAAAACCATGGGTTGTTTAGGAGGCCTTGAACATGGTTTTAAAACCATTTGCAAGGCCCTCCTAAACCATGTACAATAAAACCATGGGTTGTTTAGGAGGCCCTGCACATGGTTTTAAAACCAAGTGCAAGGTCAACATTCTTTTGCGCATAATTCAAATTTTTTTTTTTTCTTATTTAGTAACGTTACAACATCTCCCCCATATTGTGTTGTTTTTCTCATGGACATTTTTTTGGCAGATATTTAAATTTTTATTTTTTTTATTGTTTTGTTAGATAAAAACAACATTACAACATCTCTCCTATATTAGATTGTTTTTGTAACCTACATTTATTTTGGTGGATAATTAAAATTTATAGCTAGGAATATTATAGGACGTCCAGCATGAAACATATCCTGTATAACAAAATTATCATGTTCATGACTGTTTCTTCTCAGTTCCAATAGGAATGCAAAAGTAAAGAAATCTTTGCACATAAATTGAGCTACATGATATTATATGAAGCAGTAGTACAGTTTTCAACTTACTATAAGGATGGCTCTTATGTTATCTTGACTGATATTTTCATTAGCAATATTTTGTCCAGACATTGCAAGTAAAATATCGATGAAATCCCTGGTTTCCTTCATGTCTCTTTGAACTCGATGCTCCTCTCTGAACCTCTTGTAGAACCCATCTTCTCTCTTATGAATCTCTTTATGCCGACGATGCAGACCTTGGAGATCCATCCATCCCAAGTAGGGTATGAAGTCTCCAATATCGAAAACACCAAGCATAAACGCAAGCTCATGAATCATTTCCTTGAATCCTCCAGTGTCATATGTCTCCTCATCTGAATATTTTCGACCAAACACCATCCGGCACATTATATTGACTGCTACATTTGGTATTATTTTGCTAACATCCACAACGGGATCAGAAATCCTGGCGCACTCTTCAAGAAGAGAATGGACCATAACTAAAACCTCTTCTTCTCTTTGGAAACAAAAGAATTCAATCCTTTTGGGACTCAACAACTTTGTAATGCATATTCTTCTCAACTACCTCCAGTTATACCTGTAGTGATAAAATAACACATCTATGGCATCATATACCATAATTTTTGAAGAACTGATTGCGGGTCTGCTGGAAAAAACATGGTGGTAGGTCTTCAAAAATTGTTGGGCCATTTCGGCAGAAGAGACGATTATAGTGGGAATGGATCCCAAGCACAGTGACATGAGTTTCCCATATCTCTAAGAAAGAAGGCCCAGCTTCCTATGGGGAAGATTTCCCAATATGTGAAGATGTCCTATAATCGACAGCCCAGGAGGCAACTTCTTTGCCATTTTATTGTTAATATTGTGGATTTTCATGAAGAGAATACATGTTGACAAGAGCACCCCTATACATATTGCAATTGCAGCAAGGCGATCTTGCATAACATCGACAGCCTTCGAGACTAATACCGCAAAATCCATTTCACCATAGAAATCACCCTATTTTGAGGCAGAGTGGATCGAAACTTGGTATTCTCAGGAGATCGAATGCACTCAAAATCGAGCTAGTTGTAAAAATTCCCAACCCATGCTAAAGCCAAAAACAAAACTTGTTACTCAATTACAAAACTCAAATAGATATTGAGAAAACTGAGCACTCAATCCTAACAAATAAGCAGGTTATCGATGGTAACCAATGAATTTCAAGAGAGAGTAGTCGAATGAATCCACGAAGGATTTCTCTTCCAAGCAAAGATAACTCGCTTCCTTATAAATATTAATATTATTTTTTAATTAAAATTTTTCTACCCTCTACTTGAGATAAACAAATTGTAACATGATCCATGATTAAGTACGAATGTGTGCTCCTATCATAAAAATGGTCTACATGCACAAAAGCAAAATTCATGGCATAAGTTAGGATTGTAAGCATACTATAGGATTATTATAAGCAATTGTAAGCATATAAGATAAAATTTACTAGAGGAGATTGTAAGCATATATGTATGGGAATCTCCTGTATTTATAAACTCATCATAGAGATCTCCATCAAAAAGTGGGCGAGTTAATTCCAACACCAACTTGATGGTAAATTATATCAGCATCATTCTATCAGCTTCAGATTTGACATCATTCAATACGTTCTCTTGCAGGGCTTGTACAATTTCAAATCTGGCACAACGAACACACCCCAGCAAGCAAATAAAACAAAACTAAACATATGTAGAAGCATCCACCTGGGCATACAAAAGCAACCATACAAAAGAAAACTAAACATATGTAGGACCATCCACCTAGACTGGTTCTTTCTATATACATTTTCACAATGAACCACACTGTTAGAGGCCAAAATCTTACTAACTCCCAAAAATGTAAGAAGTATGGAAATGATAGTGTTGTGTTGATTGTACTAAGAGTAGCTAGTTGTTCTATATATTCAGATGGGGAAATTTCTAGGATTATTTACTAAAAAGAAAAAAGTATTAAAAAAAATTGATGTGAGTTTAAATATATAGCCCATATTTACAAGAGGAACATTACATAACTTTACATAAAGTTAAAAGAGGAACATTACATAACTTTACATAAAGTTACAAGATCTCCCCGGCCTCTAAATAGAAGTAAAAAGTAAATATTTATAGCCAACCTTTACATGAGGAACGTTACATAACGTTACAACATCTCCCTCATAATTATAGCCAACATCTCCATGAGGAACATTACATAACGTTAAAACATCTTCCTCATAATATGTATAGCTAACATTTTCATGAGAAACATTACGAACGTTACGGAACGTTACAAGATATCTCTCATAATGGGCTGTAGAGCGCCTCTCGGCACACATATACACCTCAATAAATTTGATCCCTCTCAGTGTTTGATAGATCTTGGTTTAAAATAGATCTATTTCCAATTTGGAATCATGTTGTACATGATAACTCATAATTGCACCGAGAGAAGGGAGGTGCTCTCCAGCCCAGTATGGGGGAGATCCTTTCACGTTAGTCACGTTATTCTAGGATAGATCTATTTTAAACCCAGATCTATCAAGCACCAAGAGGGATCCAATTTCTTGAGGTGTATATCTTTTTACCATTTTGATTCCTATCGGTACTTGATAGATGTCGGTTTTAAATGGATCTATGCTAGTTTAATTTTTATTTTTTTTGTTTAACACAATATGTAATTTATATTTGTCTTTTTTTAATATTTTTATTTATGTCGGCTAGCATAACGTGACTAACATGACACAATCTCCCCCATACTAGGTTGGGGAGCACCTCGCACAATGAGTTAAATATTAATTTTAGGAAAATAATTATTTTATTTGGTAAAAAAATAATGAATACAAATTTTGCCTATTTGTAGTATTTATGTCTTTTCATTTACAACATTATTCCAAATTGGAATCATCGGCACCTTGACAATCATAATGGAAAATATAATGTATTCCGCAGGGTTAAGTTATTAGATAAATTGCTAGTTAGAATTAGGTAAATACATTGTTGGCAGTGATTGACATCTTTGATCTATTTATCTATTACTTTAAAAGAGGATTTGTGTTATAATATAATATCCCTCTAATTTGAAATATTTTCAATTGGGAATGTAATATAATATAGAATAGTGTTCTTATTTCAATGATATTACATTTTGTATTATATCATTCTTGCAATATTTGGATTTAAAGAATAGTGAACTATGCCTTTACATGGAGATTTGCATTATGTTCTAACATATTTCTAGTTTGGAATATGTCCACTTTAAAATGCAATATGATCTAATAGTATTGTTTAGATGCATTGATTTTAGTGATATTATATTTTGTATGATATCATTCACTTACACTCAAAGCCATAATTTAATTCAATTACTATTTTGATTATATATTAGCATGTAATAATATATTATGGTAATTTAGTAGTCAAGTTTGTACATTAAATATTTTACCTAAAGTAATTACAGATGTCTTCTCCATGTAGAAATTAAATCTAATAATAAATAACTACCTACAATTTGAGATAGAATCACCATAGTTAACTAATTAAAACCCTATTGTAATGCACCCACATGTTACACTGCTACATTGATACTCAATATGTAGCTAAAAACAACCATAAATCTCTACAATAGCTCTAAAACAAGTTATAATGTATCCCCCTACATTACCAAACCACACATAGGTAAAATTAACTCTTATAACAAGGTAAGAAATATAGGTGCTGATAAAATTTTCAAATACAAGAAAAATAACAAGAGGACATCAATAGTTCTCCATAAAACAAAAGATTTGATTAATAAAGGATAGAAACTTCAAATAGAGATTGAAACCATTCCCAATAGCCAATCAAATTGCTTAAAAACTCAATCCCAATGACTGATTTCAACGATCATGATGTCGAATGTGTCAAAACATCATTGATATCATAACTTTATAAACCTTTTGATCTCGACATTAACATGTTGATTCCGACATTGCCACATTGATCCTGACACAACTAACGTTGCTAGTGGAAAGTCGAGAATATTAAAATGGATCATAAAAAAACATTCCTAACATGCATTCCCAAGGTCGGGATGTCAATTTCCCCAACATTGGTAGTTAGGATCTGACACCATATAAACAACAACAATAAACTTATAACTTTTTGATCCTGACATCGAAACATTAGAATTTGGAAATTAGCAATGACTGAAAAAGAACAATCATGATTCCTATGACTTATCGATCATGACATCAGGAAGTAAAAATATGGTACTAGCAAAAAAGAAGAAGCATGGCCCTTCTGACTTACTGATCCTAACATTGAAAATAAAAATTGGAGCCTACTTAACAACAAATCCAATGACCCTTCTTCCTTTCCAATCTCAACATCAAGAGTTGAAAGTTGGAACTTATCACACAACAAAACAATGACCCTACTAACTTGTCGATCTAGACATTAACACATTGGAAGTTCAAAGTCGACGCTAGCTGAACAACAATAACAAAAACCCTTACAAAATTTTCATCTTGATGTCAGAATTCAGAATTTAGAACATAAAAATGAATCTCATTAAAAATCAACCTATTGATTCCAGCATTGACATGTCGAATGTGGGGAGTTTTCCCTCTCGACATCGACACTTTGGAACTTTGGCTTGAAATATTAAAAAAAAACATTAACATAAACTCCTCTAATATATAGATCTTGACACTTGCACATTAGTATTCAGAATTCAGAATGAAGAATATAACATGTAAGAATAACATTTATGGCATACTTATTCTAACAGTAGCGCATCGGTAGTCCAAATTTGGAAAGGAAATCACAATAGGGACTTCTTTGAATAAAAAGATTAAAACTTGATAATTTTTAAGTAAATGACTAGATAAAGAAATAGACTTGGAACATATGTCTTCATCCTTGTCTTAGGATTTAAACTTTATCCAACCAAAAATGTGTCAATCTCTCTACATGTGTTATGAATATTAAATATATCATTTAATACTTGTAACAACATGACATATAAAAAACGTGAGTTTTCAGGGAAAATGGATAAGGAAAACATGGCCATAGGATGAACTTGCAACCTACATGCTCATTAACATTAGGAAAAAATTCCTTCCAATAGGCCTATCAACCCTCTACAGAGACATAGTATTAATAGGATAAAAGTAAGGAACCAACACCTTTAACCTGCAATACCTTGAAGGAAATAATTCATACCTATCAAATTGTCTACAAACAATCTCCATTAATAATTCAACCATGAAAAGACTATGAACTAGAATATATTACACACTTAACCCATTCCTTCATACATAAATTCATTAACATCAAAGGGAAACCTATTGGCTTATGTACGAACATACCACGTATTCACTAATAGAATTTGGAACCTATTGTCCCATCTACCAATGTCGAACTGAGGAATGAACATCTAACTTCATTTTTAACAAGAAAAACGAAAAATTCAGATTAACAATTTTCTTATTGAAACGTTAAGTTTACAAAACAACTTATCATACAAATAAATAAGGATTCACACATGAATAACATACATGTATTTGTCACAAACAACATATATTTAGTCATTTCAGAATTATTATTAAACTTCATGAAAGTATCTGAAATCAAATTATCTAGCAACTAGCTTCATGGAAGACATGCTCCACCAATTGTAGGTAGTTATGCTATTAAATATCTCAGTAGAACACAACCCCCGAGTTGATACTCCTGCATTCACAAGTACACTTCTCACCAGTCCCAAGTTTCTCGGGATTAACGGGCTTACTAGAAAATCGATGGCAAACTATGAAATGCATTCCCTTAGCTTCCTTCTACTAGTATAGTAATGATAAACTGTCATTCTCCTCAATGCTCAAAATTCCAAAAATTTAATTTCATGCACCATTTTCCATTTCACTAGAGAAATTAGAGGAAGAAAAAAACTTATAAAATCAACAACAAATGGATTACAGGTTTAGGTTTGTGCACTCAAGTTTACCACCAACCCAACTACCACTACATATAAGAAAGCTTCACTCTGGTTTTGGACATAGTTTAATAGTTCATGATTCTAATTAACATATATTTCAGCATTCTAACTCACGTCCTAATATTTTGCACACTGCATTCCAAATGTTTTGCACTGTTCATTTATCACCATACACTCAACATACTCTACTACTGAACTGTGCTTCATCACACTTGGTTGAACATGCAACTTTTAACGTTCTCCACACACACTTTGATTTCTGCTATCTATGTATGCACACAATGTTCAACTTTATTTTCCTGCTACATATTGCAGATCATTTTCAATGTTCATCATCCTCAACCTGCTATGTGTTGTTTCTCTCCCCTCCGAGCTTCCTTCTCTAATATCAATTCCACCTTTTTGCATGGACCTTTCTTTTCCATGCAACGCTTCTCAAAATTAGTAATCTTCTTCTTAAACCACCTTTTAATCTATTAATCAGATTAAATGTTTAATAAAAGAAATTATGGTTTACAAAAATTCATATGGTATTCTTTTAAGTCTAGAGGATTAAACAAGATTACAACACTTATCCCCCTAGTATATTTACAACCACCCCCACTCGCACTATCCAGGGTGAATACATGAGTCCCTAATCTTTCAATGTTCTGATTCAGCCATGACCAATTGTATATATTATATTAGTATTTAAAATTATGCAATGATTTCTCCCACATTGAAACTCATAGTCATTTACATAATTACATTTATCAAACTAGGGGATTAGTCCATGGGTGTTACATTCCACTCCCCCTTTAAATATATATTGTCATTGATGTGCTAATGCTTATAAACATTTACCTTATATCTACATCTTTAAACATTCACAAAATATTGTAGGTGCTTTTCCTGCATTGCATCTTTCAAGTTGTATTTTGAGGGAAAGGTCCATTGGTCTCACCATGTTGCTCCAACTGGATTTGACCTTCCAACTCAACATGTGGATTGTTCACTTCAAGAATTATTTCTATTGTTATGGTTAACCTTGACTGAGGAATGAGTCATAGGTGTTTTAGGTCTAGCACATGTTTTTGGACCTATGTTATTTGGTGGCCCATGGTATTGTCCCATTGTATTACATGTAAGGAATTCTTTATAAGGCTTGAAGAGGCTCCATTGTAAACTGGATTAGAGGTGAGTGGTGGCTAGCTCATTTGGATCAGCTTGGATGATTAAGGTCAAGGGAGATAATATATCTATTATGGTTGTTTTTCCAAGTTTTGGGTTTTCCACGTAAACATTATGTGTATACATTAAATGTGTTTCTATATGGATTTGTATTCTCTAATTATTAATTATATATATGCTCATTTAAATACTAAGAGCTGGTACGAGAGCCATGGTTTGGCATATAGTTTTTCTCATTTTGGTGTACCTAGTTTTTTTAATTAATTGTGGGGTGCATGTTAAGGTGTACCCAACACCCTAGTAGTATTTTTTCTTCCTCCTTATAATGTAATTTCCTCGGGTGATAGAAGCACAAGGTATTCCTCTTTTGTGCAAATAAGGGATGTTGCATCAAGTGTGGAATGAACCATTGGGTGGGTACAAGGTTGGCATGTGTACTCGTCGCCTAGATTGATGTGGATCAGAGAGGTTGATCCTTTTATTGTAGGAGAAATGTGAGATGGTTTAACCTCAGTTGTGGGAACAAGTTTGATGAACCATGTATGTGAAGATAATTCCTAGATAATTAGAAGTTATAGCGGTTGAGGACCCATGTCATCTACTAGATGGATTATTCTTTATATGGACGTCAATGACAAGGTTGTATGTAAGAACAAAAGGATCATGGTATAAAGTGATAAATAAAGAGAGCATAGAAAAGAGAGAGGATGAAGCAACCAATGCGGTGATGGTGTAGTCACCGTGAAGACACGTGAAAAAAATATAATAGACCAGTTTGCATATAAATAGGCATATGGTTGTAAGACTTGGTAAGGCATGCATACCCCTAATAACTCACTAATAAAGTTTGGAGATATACCTAGGTGATAGGGGGTGTATGTGAGATTCCTTAGTAAAAACATTGAGGAGGGTTGGTTTTTACTCTAAGTCAAGTTTAAAGGGAGGATTGTTATGGTTAACCTTGACTTAGGAATGAGTAAAATGTTGTTTAGGTCTAGCACATGTTTTTGGACCCATGGTTTTTGGTTTCCCATGGTATTACATGTAAGGAATTATTTATAAGGCTTGAGGAGGCTCCATTGTAAAGTGGCACGGAAGTGAGTGGTGGATAGCTCACTTGGCTTGGATTTTCCACTTTAGGTCAAGGGAGATAATAGATATATTATGGTGGTTTTCCCAAGTATTTGGTTTTCCACGTAAACATTGTGTGTCTATCTTAAATTTGTTTCTATATGGATTTGTATTCTCTCACTATTAATTATATTTATGCTCCTTTAAATCCTAATATCTATTTGTTTACTTTCCAACATATTCATAAGTTTGGAAACTTGTGGATGCCATCTTTCTTGTTACCTATGGTTTGAAAGTTACTGAGGCAATAATTACCCCCACATTCCAACATTTCAGTTGTTTCTAAATTCATACGCTCAACTGTCTTTGATTCCTCTAATCTTGAAAATTTCATGGTTGAACAATCAAGTGAATGTTTCCTCAAAGGGGTGATGTCCTTGCCACTATTGATGGCTACCAAGATATATTTTCCTTCACTTTGTAGACAAATTGATCCCTGCAAAATTTTAAGGTTCGTTGGATTATTTCCCCAAGATTTTATTAGGTCTTTGTGATTGCTTGAAGAATTTCTTTGTAAAGTTTGAGAACTCATTGATCATCTGCAATATTTAATATATATATGGATTCCCACACTCTTCCCACTAATCATAACTCATCCTGGTTCTTTAACAATTACAACCACTTTGTTTTGAAGCTTACTTTTGAAATCAAACAATATAAATCACATTAGGTCAATATGAACATACATATTAAAAATTAATCATTTGATTTACTTAAATGACCATGAATTTTAATTCTTTGTTCAGATCCCTTGCATGCATTTCATGTTTAACCCAACATATGCATATAGATGAACTCATTCATATTCATTTCTATTACAAGAATTTAACCATTTCAAAATTCAAAATTTATTTCAAGCAAAAATAAACATAACAAATTTTCAGTTGTAACAAGAATTTAAACAACTTCTTTTTCCTAGAAACTAATAAAAAAAGTAAAAAATAAAGAGGAAGAGTTTCCCCTCTTTGTATTCTCCTAATATAGAGCTCCACCACTATGTCTTTACTTCTCTTTGGTCTCCTTCTCTTTGAAATGAAGATGCTCGATCTATATATATAATTTTAATTATACAAGATACATCCCCAATGGAAGTAGCTAAGGAAAACTTGTTCTCTGCTTTGCATAAATTTTAATTATATGGAATTTAAAATTAATAGAATCATCCAAAGGAAACCATCCTTGCCTTGCATAGATTTAAATTAGAAGAAAAGTATATCTTCAATGCAATCTGCCATAGGAAATCCATCCTTGGCTAGCATAATTTTACTAGAAGAAACACATCCTTAATGTAATCTTCCAAAGGAAATCCATCCTTGGTTTGCATAATTTGATTTAAATAAAAATAACTTCAATGCAATTGGAAAAACGAGACTCGTCCTAGGCTTGCATAGTTATTATTAGAGGAAACACATCCTCAATACCATCTACTAAATAAAATCCAACCTTGCCTTTCTTAATTTAATTTAAAGGAAAAATAACTTCAATGCAATCATCCAAAGGAGACCCATCCTAGGATTACATAATTCTTATTAGAGGAAACACATCCTCAATGCAATTTTCCAAAGGAAATCTGTCATTGGATTGCATAATTTCATTTGAAGGAAAGATCATTTTAGTGCAATAGGCCAAAGGAGACTCATCCTAGGCTTGCATGATTCTTCTTCTTCTTTAACTTTTCTCTTTTTCTTCATTTCTCTTCTTCAATATGCAATCACCAACTTTCATACTTTAACACCTACTAGCACAATTGGCTAACCAAGTTCATGACATAATTCACATACATTTATCCTAATATATTATTATGAACTAAGAACATATTATTGAGTAAAATCGATTTCTTGGCATTGAAACACCAGGAATGTGTCCATTACCTTAGGTTGTAATAAATGCTAGCAACCATGACACAACACAGCACTGGGAATGCACCCACTCATTTCTAATGTGTTCCATGTAGGTTGTAATTGTAGCTTAATCATCATTTCAAAATAGAAACATTTATTAAATATTATCTCTTATAAAATTGTTTTCAAAATTAAAAATTCAGGTTAGGGTGAAGACAACTCCCTTCTTCCTCAAGGCTTGAGCATTTTTTTTTAATTTCTTTATGTGTGCCACATTCTACAATAAACCATGAAGAATAACTTCTTGGATGATCCCAGACAACTCTAATTTTTTGCAGCACTTATAGATAATAGCATTAGTTACACATAAATAAATCACTTCATATAACTTTAGTTAACATCTAGGTAACAAGTTATAACCAATCAATAACTTCACTTGAATCAAGATTTAACAATCTAAAATCCACTAATAGATTATCTCAATTAGCTTAACATTTATAGCTTTTACTTTCATATTTATAGCTTAATATGAATAATGTTGTTATTACTATAATTTCCATTAAATAATAGCATTCTAATATTTCATAACCTAATACCATTCTTGTACCGATGGTTTCAGGCATAATCCCATCTAAAAATTTAACTAGTTGTTCATAAGGCCCTCCTACATGAACTTAAATACTACAAAATTAGACAATGGCATAGTTACCATACATAGCATATTAAAAACCATTCAGCTAAAGATAATACTAAACTAGAGACACCATTCAAAATAATTACATCCATTCCACAATCAATACTCATCCTGAACGATTATAGTCCTAACTAAGCATAATAACATGAAAATAATTCATAAATAAGAAAAATGAAATTTTCATAGTGCATGCATATATAACTTATGCATTTTCCAACATCTGTAGGACCCACTATGCAACTTTGAAACTACTCTGAAATAGAGTACATGAGTATCTATGTTATTGAATAAGTTACTTCAAGCAATAACAACAAAATAAACAACCATGCAATTATCATGCTCTACACACACATCGGAAATACCATAATCTGAAAGATGCTACAAGAATAAAAACATCTCACTTTTCATTCTACGTTTGATTCACTCATATTGGTCAAGGGAACTAGTGAACAACATTTTCTCACCAAATTTTCCATCACAACACTTTAGAGTCTTAGCTCCAGCTAGATTGACACCACATAACCCACATTACTTCTTGATTTTCCTTTTGACTCCAAAAAAATGATAGACTTGATTGTTATGGTGCTCAGAAACTCCATCCAGGTTGGTATGTGCGCATTTTTCCATTTCTCCATACATTAGCTATGGCTAAACAACACATGGAAACAATGTATTCTATAAGGATTAGCACTCACACCAACTAGTTATTAAGCATTCAATCATTCAAATAGTCATTGAAAATCACTTCTCATGTCCCTAACCCTTCTACTGGCTATAGATAGGGGTACACGAAAAATACAAATAATGCACATAAAAATGAGGATAGGTTAACATGTCGTCAACAAAAAAATCAATCATCCTTCTTATGAGTTTAACGCAAAAGCTAAAATTTTCATGCAACCCCATAGATTATGCAACCTATGCATGGTACCAAGATCAACAAGATTTATGCCAAATAATGCATTCATCCTTCCTCGATTTCCTTTCGACAACATAACCGGAACAAACAACTCTATTTTCAGTTTTAGGAACTCCATCTAGGTCGGTGCATACATCATCACCATATCATCTGTGAATAGCTCTAGTTTTGGAAACAATAACCTATAATCAGCATAAAACAATTGTGTGGTTCAAGAATACTTTTACAAGAACAACCAAAGACAATTTACAAGATAATAATAACCATACACAAGTATAAAAAAACACAATAAGAGTTTTAACCAACCAAAACTAATGGTCAACTAGAGACTTTATGTAGCAACCAAGTCTCTAACCATCTATGATTTAAGAGTAAAATCCTTAATATAAGCATACACATAACATCAAGAAACAAACTTTCTTTCCATGAGAAATCATTCTTCCAGTTATAGCTAGCTTCAAAGTTTCATGCTCTTAGAGAGATAAACAATCTTATATTTGTAGCTCAAATAACATCATACAGTTACAAGTACAATATGAATGAAAATAAAAAATATATGGATATAGAATAGGTAAGCTGGAAACTTACGCAATACTGCAACAAAACCAAAATTCTATTTTATTTGAAGATTAACGTATATGGAACAATGTTAATCCACGCGTTTCCAAAGAAGATAACCATGCAAGATTTGCAAACAAGTAATGGAAAACTCAAAATATGAGAGTTGTATCCTCAACTACGTGTGACTAACATTATAATTATCCCATTATATAATATATTAAATACATTTAAACATTTACTTTATTTTAAAAAACAAAATAGATACCCCAAAGGATCAAGAGTTGTAACATTTTCTCTGATACCAAACAGTAACGCACCCACACATTACACTTCTACATTGATACTCAATATGTAGCTAAAATAAACCACGGATCTATAAAATAGTGTTAAAACAAGTTTTAATGTATCCTCATACGTTACCCAACCACACACATTTACAATGAACCCTCATAACAGGGTAGCACATAAAAGTGCTAATAAGTTAAATAAAATAAAATAACAAGAAGACATCAATAATTCTCCATAAAATAGAAGCTTTGATAGATAAAGAATATAAATTTCAAATACAAACTAAAAGCAAGCCCAACAACCAAATCATATTTCTTAAAAAATCAATCCAGGTGACTTATTTCTTCCATCATGATGTTGAAAGTGTCAGAATTTCAATGATAACATAACCTAATAAACCTTCTAACCCTGACATTAACATGTCGATTCTGACATTTCTAGGACATCCCAACATTACCATCATCGATTGTCAAAAGTTGACAATGTTAAAACAGATCATAACTAAACGTTCCCAACATTCTCCCCTGACGTTGGGATCCTGACTTCCCCGACGTCTGTAATCAGGAGTCAACATCGTATAAACAAAAACAAGACACTTCTAACTTTCTAATACTGATGTTAACACATCAAGAATCAGCAGGAACCGAACAACAACAACCAATACTCCTCTGACTTGCCGATCCTAATGTCGACGCGTCCAAAGTTGGAAGCCGACACTAGGAAAACAAAAAGAACCATAACCCTTATGAATTATTGATATTGATATCATAAAGCAAAAGTCAAAACCTGCCAAATAACAGATACAATGGACCCTTCCGACTTGCTAATCCTAATATCGAGAGTCTGAAGTTGGAAGTTATCAAACAACAAAGAAATCAACCTACCAACTTGTCGATCCCAAAGTTGGCATGTCGGAAATTGGAAGTTAGAATTGGTTGAACAACAAAACAACCACACTTTTGACTTGTCGATCTTGAGCTCGAAAGTGAAAAGTAGGAACATAATGAGAAGGCTCATTAACAATGAACTTTCTGACTATGATGTTGGTACGTCAAATGTTGAGAAGAAACACTATTAGCATTGACACTTTAGAAATTTGGCTTGATATAAAAATAACAATATCACTAACTCCTCCTACTTATCAATTCTGAATTCAGCACATCGATAGTAAAAGTTCATCATGGCCAACATGACATTTAATAATAACACTTATTACATACCGATTTTGACGTCGAGACATTGGCAGTTGGAAGTCAGCATGAAAATCACAACAGGGACTTCTCTGAATAAAAAGGTTAAAACTTAGCCATTTTTAAGAACATGACTAAGGTAAGAAATAAACTAGGAACTTAGGTAGTATGCCTTGTCTAGACACTAAAACCTTATCCAACCAAACACGTGCCAATATCTCTACATGACACCAAAAAAAACTTGAGTTTTTGGGGGAAACGACTAAGGAAAACATGGACACAGGAGGAACTTTCCATCTATGGGCTTGTAAACATTAGGAAAAAATTCCTTTCAACAGGTGTATCAACCATTTGCAGAGACACGGTATTCATAGGATAAAACTAAGGATCCAACTCCTTTAACCTACAATACCTTGAAGGAAATCAGTCATACCCATTAAACCATATGTAAACAATATCCATTAAATGAAAATACTATCAACTAGAATGTATTACACACTTAACCCATTCCTTCATACAAAAATTCATTAACACCAAAGGGAAACATATCGGATTCTCTACCAACATCCGACTTATTCACTAACATCCTTTGGAACCTATTGGCTTATCTACCAATGTCTAACAAAGGAATAAATAGTTAACTTCATTTTTAACAATCACAAGGAACAAGTAATATTAACAATTTTCTTATCAAAACATTAAGTTTACTCAACAAATTATCATATAGTTAAATAAGAATTCACACATGATTAACATACACATTTCTCTATCACAAACAATATATATATTTTTATTTCATAATTATTATTAAACTTAATGAACTTATCTAAAAGCAAACTTTATGTCAATTGGGTTTGTGGAAGCCATTCTCCACTCAATCGTAGGTAGTTCTACTCATAAATCTCTCAGCGGAACACCATGTCTGAGCCAAGAATTAAATATACCACTAGAATTCTCACCAGTCTGAAGTTTTTATGGATTTGGCACTTGATATTTAGTATTAAATATCTTACTACCAAATCCATGTGAAACTATGCAATTCATTCCTTTTAGCCTCCTTTACTAGCGCAACAATGATAAATTGTCACCGTCCTTAGTGATCAGAAATTCAGTAAGTTAAATTCATGCATCATTTTCCATTTTACTAGAGCAATGAGAGTGAAAACAAGGTTATGAAATTAACAAAAAATGGCTTATAGGTTTAGGTTTGGGAGCTTAGCTTTTGCACGAGCCCAGCTACCACTATATATCGGTAAAATTGAAACCTTTTCTATGGTTCTAGAAATGGTTTAATAGTTCACCATACATTCAAATTGATATATATTTCAGTGTTCTAACTCACATCCTAGGATTATGCACACTACATTTCATGTTTTGTGCATTATGTTTTCATCACCCTACTCTCAACATACTTTACTTCTGAACTATGCTTAATCACACTCGGTTTAGCATACAACATTCAACATTCTCCATGTGCACTTTGATATCTGCTATCTATGTATGCACATAATGTTTGACATTCTTTTACCACTATGTATTGCATACATGTTCAGTTTTCATCATCCTAAACCGTCTCTGCATTCTCTCTCTCCCCATCAAGCTTCCTTCCCCAAGCCCGATTCCACCTTTTTGCATGAACCTTTCTTTTCTATACAACACTTCTCAAAACCAGAATCTTCTTCTTAAACCGCATTTTAATCCATCATTATCTCTTAAATCAAATTAAAGGTTTAATAAAGGAGATTATGGGTTACAAAAATTTATAAGGTCTTGTTTTAAGTGTACAGGGTTAATCAATGTTATAACACCTATCTCCCTGAACTATTTACAACCCTCCCTCACTATTCTAGGTGAATACATGAGATCCTAATATTTTATCATTCTAACTTGTTGAGAGGCAGTTGTAGATATTATATTAATATTTAAACATATGCAACGAGTTCTACCACATGGGCACTTGTTGTCATTTATATAATTACATTTATCAAACTAGGGGTTTATTCTATGGGTGTTACATATGTTCCAATTAATAAAAATTATACTTATTAACCAAGGAGTTCAATGTATCATCAAGTCATTGTTGGAGCCAAGAACCCTATGGTTCATCCATTCTTTCTAGAAAAATATTTCCAGCCATTTATTCTAACAATTTTGTAGATATCATTTGGCTCTAGCTATTTTGTATGGTATCCTTCAATTTAAGTAGTTTAAACCCTATTTTGATTCAGATTCCACAGTTAACTGAGTATATAGAATTACGTATGTCAAATGGTCGAAATCCTAGAATCTAAATCTATGATCTATTGGTCTATGTATTTATAAAAAGATTCACATTATGATCTAACATCCCTCTAATTTTATATTTTTGCAATGGGAAATGTAATATGATCTAATAGTATTGTTAATATCCATTGATTTCATTGATGTTAATTTTGCATGTCATCATTCATTTAAATAGTCGAAGCCGTGATATGATTCAGTTATCATATCTAATTGAGTGGATATAATCACCATAGTAAGTCAAGTGGAATGACATTTGTGATTTATTCATGAGCTCATCATTGGAGCCACAAACCCCACAATTGATCCATACATTCTATCCATTTTGTATGATATCATTTAGTTAATTACATAAAACCCTAATATGATTCAATTACCATAGTTGTAAAATAGTCAAAACTTGAGTATGACTATACATTTGCATTTAATATTTTAATGTGGTAATTTAGTAATCAAAAGTTGCATTGCATTTATTTGAGGAATGTTCTTTCTTAGAATTATTAAGATGCATTGTTTATAGTGAGGGACAACAATGATATATTGATCCATGCCATTTAGATGGAGATTTTCATTATGATATAACATCCATGTAATTTGAAATTTGTGCATTGGAAAATGTAATATGATCTAATAGTATTGTTAAGATGCATGATATTACATTTTGTATGATATCATTCAGTTAAATATACATGTAGTTCATCATTAGATTTCATAGAAGAAAATGTTACAATGATGTTGATAAGGATAAGTTCAATTGAAACATGCTTGCGGTTTACCAATCCATAAGTTAGAGGGATTAACATTATAGAAACCATCTATACATATTGGAAATAAAGAGTTCTAGGGTCTCACCTTTACACCAATATCTCTAATTAAGGGTGAATGGTAATTGAAATTAACCTGATCCTTTCACATATGATCAAGTGGCTTTAATCAAAGTAGAAGAAGATGTATTGAGATCGATCACTCTGTAATGTATATGTAATTAATCATTAAATTTAGTTTCATTCTTTAACACTTACTACAATGAACATGCTTATTACTTTATTACACTCCACCATTTTGATTATGTAAATTTTTTTTTTTTTTTGGATGCGATGATTTCAATGTGGATATTTCAAATTTTAAGCAACATTGTTTTGATGCAGCCACTGCAATTGGAACTATAATAGACACATGATAACTGTGACTCTATCAATATGAGAGGGATCAAATCCAATTAGGTGCAAACCTTTTTTCCATTTTAATATTCTAAAATGGGTTCACACCTCAAGAGTTTTGATCCCTCTTGGCGCTTGATAGAGTCGGAATTAAGATGGACCTATGTTACTGATATCAAAAGCATATCAATACAATATATATTGTTAGGAGTTTGCACATAAAGGAATTTGATCCTTCTTAGTGCTTGATTAATACAAATTTAAGATGGAGAAATGTTGCTAATATAAAAAAACATATCAATATAGTACAAACTGTTCAATATAATAATTTATATTATTAATACAACAAAACATTTCTTCAATAATAATACAACATAATTATACAACATAATTGATCAACAAAATATTTCAATACAAATTGTGTTTGTAAATGAAGTATTTCAATATCACGAGACATATAATAGTTTGCCACACACCCAAAACCATCTCCATGAAATTTAAACATTATTGGATGGAGTTAAACGGTATGGTTGATTGGTTTATATATATATATATGATATTTTTTGTTTGCTAGAATCTCTTTGACGTGTGGGATTGACCTTTTGTCTAACAAACCATGACCCAAGGGCATCTAAGGTGTCAAACTCACATAGGTATGGTAGTATAGGACACACCAACCCTCAACTAGTTGGATTTTGGGCATCTCCTCCCAACTTTCTCACCCCTATGGAGAATTGAACTTGTGTCCCCTTGCTAGTGAGAGCCACACCTAAACTGAATGAGATAGCGAAAATTGAGTTATATGATATTGAAATATATATTTCTTAATTCAATATAATATAAAGAAATCTGACATATGGAGGTACTCCTTAATTGCACCAAGAGGAGTCACATATGCTCTAGTGACATAGTATGGGGGAGATGTTGTCACGTAAGGTAACATAACGTTACTTTACAAAAAATATAAAAAATTCAAGTCATCTCATATAATCAAAAGTTATGAAAAATAACTTAAAAAAATCCATGTTAACTTATAATTTTTTTTTTGAAAAGTAATTAAAAAAAATCTACACCTACATGTAAAAAAAAAAACTTAAACTTGATGCATCAAGCAAGAGAGGAATAAATATTATTGAGTTTAAGATTAAGAAAATTAAGCCTCGAAAATTTGGATCTCTCTTGGTGCTTAAAAGATCCAAGCTTAAGACAGATCTATGCTAGTTTTGATCCACTAATGTTGAAAAATCATGATCAATGTCTAAAACTATACTCATAATTATAATTTTATTTAACATAAAATTAATGAAAAATACATAAATGACATTTGAGAAAGTATAATAAATTTGGTATGTCAGCTTCATGATATCATTCATTATGTTCATATCAATCGATAAATCGTACATACCTTGATTTATATTTCAAACTACAATAACATAAAATAAAAACATCAATTGATATAATACATGATTGTTTGATAGTGGGTGTTCTTGTAAAGGATGAAAACTCATAAATAAAACACATTCACTCCTCTGTGAAGTGAGACACTATGTAGTTGAACAATGATTGTAAAAGTTTGCAAAAATGTCATATTATAAGTTGCAAATTGCCATGCAAACTTTTTAGTGCTATTGTTAGTAAGATGTGAAAATGGATGGTTTTTCAATTTAAATTTAAATTGGAGTTATAGAGTATGTTATACAAATATAACATGATGTGTCATGTAATTTATAATGTTGTAGGAATAGATGTTATTTTAACTATTTTGAATGATATATTTTAATATTTAGGAATGAATGAGGATGTAAATTATTAATAATAAGAAAGCTTTTTTTTTTCTATGCATATACTACCCACATAGATCCATCTTAAAGTAGAGGGATCCAATTGAGAGAAACCTCCTGCGATAAATAATGAAAATGCACGATATAATATAAATAGCAGAACACAAAAGGAATTTATTGATCATTTATTGATCATAGGCCACTTCAAGGGGGAAACCTCCTTTGAGAAAGCTTAATACAAATAACTCTTGGATTCCTTCAATGGCCTCAACACGTACTTATATACTAAGTCTAATCTAAACAACTATTACCCCCCATGAATGTGGGATAAACACGTACTTATATATTAAGTCTAATCTAAACAACTATTACTTCCCCTGAATATGGGATAATACAATATACTCACGTGATTACTTACAAAGCATATGCATTCAAGAGTGAAAATATACTAACAAAGTAAAGAGAAGGATTGACACGGGTTCCTAACATCCCCTCCCTCTTAGAAAAAGTTTTTCCTCAAAGATTTATTTGTTGAAATTGTTGTTAAATCTGAAGGAGTGGCTCCCATGTAGCATCCTCTGGTGGCATTTCGTGCCATTGAATTAATTCCTATGTGATGGATTGAGAGTGAAGCTAACAAGTGTGGCTATTGAGGATGGCCTTCGTCTCCAAAATGATGGATCCTTCATTATCCAGTTCTGGTAAAATAGTTTGTGCTATAATGTTGGTGCCAATAACTTTCTTAAAACAAGAGACATGAAATACTAGGTGAACGTGAGAAGGAGGAAGTTACAATTTATAAGCAACAAACCCAATCTTCTAAATAACCTTATATGACCCATACAAATTTGGAGCTAGATTATGACTCCCTTTGATATTTAGGGAGGATTTCTTGTAACGCTATGGAAGAAGAAAAACCATATCACTGACTTGAAATGTGTGCTCAGAACGGTGGTTATTGGCTTGTTGTTTCATTCAGTTTCTTTCCATGTGAATATTGTCATGTAAAATGTGAAGAATCTGATGTTCGTTTCGGAGAACCATGTCAACTGCCTAAACTGGTGAATTGTTGGGGGTGTATGGAAGGAGCAGTGACAGTGTCTAACCATAGACTATATCATATGGATTCGTTTTAGATACAGGATGGTAAGAGTTATTGTACCACCATTCAGTAAGAGGGAATCCCTTTTCCCATTGACATTGTTGTTCAGAGGTGAAGCAATGAAGGTAAGTTTTGAACGATTTTTTCATAACTTCAGTTTGACCATATGTTTATGGGTGATACCATGAACTCATCTTCAGTTTGGTGTCAGTGTGGAAAAATATTTTTTTCCAAAAATGACTTGTGAAAGTTGCATCATGATCTGAGACAAAGGAAGAAGGGATTCCATGAAGATGGAAGATCTGGTCCATGAAAATTTGTGCAACTGAGGAGGTGGTATATGGATGGATGAGGGAAAAAAATGACTGTATTTAAAGAGGAGATCAACCACAACCAAGATCATTGTATTTCCTCTAGATTTAGGGATCCCTTCAATTAAATCCATTGAAATATCTTTACAAATCCGTGTAGGCATGGCCAAGGGTTCGAGCAATCTAGGAAAGAGTGTTGTTTCACCCTTTGGGAACTATCAGGTATCACATTCAACCACCATATTTTGAATTTCCCTTTTCATTCCCTTCCAAAAAAAATTACGTCATGCCCGCTCATAGGTTTTGAGGAACCCAAAGTGTCGTGTCGATGGAGCAACATGGAGTTCATAGAATATATCATGGCAAATATATGTTCTCTGGGGAAGCATCAGACGAGCCTTGTATATCAAAGAAGAACCATCCAAAGAGAAATGCAGTACAATAGAAGGGTTATTGGCTAACCGTTGGATGATTTCAGATAATGAAGAGTCATTGACATAGCCTTGCTGAATAGATTGCAACCAATTTGGAATAGGTATAGAAATAGATCAAGGATAAATGTGGTCATCAAATGTTTGAGAAAGAGCATCCACCACAAGATTTTCCTTTCCCTTTTTGTAAGTGATGTCATAGTCATAACCCATGAGTTTACTGAGCCATTTTTGTTGTGATGGGGATGAGACCCGTTGTTCCAGGAAATATTTCAGTCTCTTGTGATCAATTTTAATGTATAAATGGTTCCTTAATAGGTATGGCCGCCACTTCTGCACTGCATGCAAAATAGCCATCATTTCATTCTCATATTTAGAGGCGGTTGAATTCTTACCGAAAAGGGATTGTCTCATGAACGCAATGTGGTATTCATCTTGAAGGAGAACAACACCAATTCCATTGTTGCATGCATAACTCTCAATAACAAAGGGCTTGGAAAAATAAGGCATAGCTAGAACATGTGTGGTATACATAACTTCTTTCAGTTTTTCAAATGGACACTCAACAACATGTGTCCATGTAAATGAAACCTTTTTCAATAGAGTTTTTAATGGAGCTGTAACCTTCCTATTACCCTTGACAAACTTGTGGTAATAGCCAGTTAGTCCCAAAAAAACAAAAATGATCTTCGGTGTCTGAGGATGCGACCAATTTTTCATGGCATCTATTTTGGTAGGATCCATGCGAACCCCTTGTGTTAAAACAATAAGCCTGATATACTCTACTTTATCCTACCTAAAATCACATTTAGACTGTTTGGCATGGAGATGATGATGACCGAAAATGTTGCAGTACAAGATCCAGATGTTGGAGATGCTCAACCAATGTTTTAATATAGATGAGGATATCATCAAAGAAGACCATAATGAAGTTCTGCAACTAGGGTTCGAATATTTTATTCATCAATGCCTGGAATGTAGAAGTAACATTAGTGAGGCCAAAGGGCATGACCAAAAACTCATAGTGGAACCAATGTGTGCATAAAGTTGTTTTAGGGATATCGTCCTCATGAACTCGATTTTGGTGATACCGAGAATGAAGATCCAACCTGTAGAAAAAATGAGCACCATGAAGCTCATCAAGAAGCTCATCAATAATAGGAATTGGAAACTTATCCTTGATTTTGATGTGATTAAGTGTTTGGAAGTCAATGTAGAGGCACCATGACCCATTTTTTTTGTACAAGAAGAATTGGTGAAGAAAAGGAATTGGTACTAGGGAAGATAATACCTTGCTTCAATAAGTCCTGAATGAGCATCTCAATATCTGTCTTTTGGTGAAATGGATAGAGATAGGGACTGATGTTGGGAGGGACGCTTATATGATGGTCCTTTGGTCTTGAAGGTTGAAATCCCACTAGTTCAGCAAAGACACATGCATATCGATCCAAAATATCTTGTAGATCGAAGGGAGTAGAGGAGGCCATTTATGGTTTCATGTGAATGGAATGGATTTTAGCGATGACACCATGTGAATTATTCTTAAGGATATTTTACATGCAATGTGAACTGATGATGTTGAGAGACCCTTGTTGTAAGCCCTTCAATGTGTGTTTTTCCCATTGACTGAAAATTGCATCCAAATTTCAACAAATTCCCATAAGATGGGTCTAAGTGTGCATAACCATTAAGTGCCCAAAACCACATTGGATATTCCTAACGACAAGGAAAACATTCCAGAGTACAATTTATAATCTCCAATAGACATACGCACAATCGACACTTCCCCTTGCAAGGTAAGGTGCCCCCATTGGAAATCAACGCTTCAAAGATGGAGAAAGGATGGACAAAACAATCGTCCTATTTGGAAATTCGAGGGTTAATGAAGTTATGCCAGTACTACCAAAATCAATGAGTATTGCAAGATGGAGATTCTTGAAGAAACCCTTGACCCTCATGGTTTGTGGGGTGGTGACTCTAGCTAATGCATGGAGAGATGTCTCTAGGTGGTCGTCTTGAGATGGAGGGTCAATAGGAGGATGTTGAATGTCGAGCTGATCATCTACTGGATCCTGAGCATCTTCACAAATTTCAGGTGCATGTGAATAATCCACATTAAAGAGATAGAGCTTTTTCTCAACACATCTATGTGCCCACGTGAATTTCTCATCGTAATTATAACAAAGCCCCTTTTCTCTACGTTCCAACATCTTGACTTCAGAAAAAATCTTGATAGGAATGGTTCTAGAAGTTTGCGTGATTAGAGGTCTTTGGGACATATTTTTGAATGGAACAAAGTGGATTTGAAACATTGTTGAGCTATGATTTTGTCCTCTGCCAACTTAGACAACCCTAAAGCATCAATCATTGTGTTTGGGATAGAACACTTTAACCTCATATCAGATTGCATCCTTCATACCACCGATAAAACAACTCCTATAGAATGCATTAGACAATCCTTATGTGTGATTGTCCAGTTTCTCAATTTATGTCTGGTACTCTCTCATAGTGTCAATTTGGAAAAGTTTACTGAGTGCTCTTATGAAGCCATCAAAAGCACTAGGGGAAAATTGTTGAAAAAGGAGTTGGTAAAAATCTATCCATTTTGGCTCTTCATGAGCCTTGATGTACCAACATAACCATTGAAGGGATTCCTATGATACTCCTACTTTGGGGTTCCTATGATACTCCTATTCTCATGTACTTCCCACAATTAAGCAAATAGGGGTTATTCCTTGATCCGAACTTGTAATTGAAATGAACAACAACATATGCCAAAAAAAAAACTACTGCAAATAATCACAACACCGTGAAGCCAATGCAAAAAAAATATGCAAAAATTCCACCCAGCGAGCCTAAGAGAGTGCTCTGATACGAGATGAGACAAACCTCGTGTAATAAATAATGAAAATGCATGATATAACATATATAGTAGAACACAGAAGGAATTTATTTATCACCAGCCACTCTTAGGGGGAAACCTCCTTTGAGCAAGTTCAATACAAATAACTTTGGGATGTCTTCATTGGCTTCAACACATACTTATGTATTGTATAATCTAAACAACTATTACTCCCCATGAATGCAGGATAAACACATAGTTATATATTAATTTTAATCTAAACAACTATTACTCCCCATGAATGTGGGGTAATACAATATACTCATGGAACCACTTACAAAGCATATGCACCCAAAAACAATATACTAACAAAGTAAAGATAAGAGTTGACACAAGTTACTTTTTATCTTAATTTTTTTATATTTTATAAAAATATACACGAAAGCTTCGGTGGATTTATGTTGGCTTTCATTTCTTTATTTTCTAAAGTGACAGATTTTTTTTATTACATTTCATTTGATTTTAATTTCTTATTTTATGAATTAACATGAGTTTATTTTTCTAACTAATTTTAAATTTTGTATAATGTTACTTAAGTAAATATTCCCATACTGAATTATAAAATCCCTCGCTCAATCATATAACATTAAAAGTACACTAAAAATACATGCATTATAGATAAAATACATTTACAATTAATAGAAAAAATCAAATTTTGTATACATCATTTGGACTAAGTAGATGTTGTAAAAGGGGATATTGGACTATAACCTTGAAAAGCATTGTATAAAGGTTGTGCACTTTAAGGTGTAAGAATCCAGTAGATGTTGTAAAAGGGGATATTGTAATATAACCTTGAAAAGCATATTGTAATATAACCTTGAAAAGCATTGTATAAAGGTTGTGCACTCTAAGGTGTAAGAATCCATAAGAGGGGAAGAGAAGGATCTACTTAAGAGGATTGCATCAAAAGGAGTAAGGTGAAGAAGCTTAAGAATCCAAACAAAGAAGTATAGAGAACTAGTCTTCTCAAGAGAGTGTATGCGCAAACAAGTGATATTGTTGTACAATAATTAATGATGTTGTAAAAATAAATTGTTGCAAAATTGACTCGTATTATAACAACAAATTTGCAACGGAAAGATGTTGTAGTCGTGGGTGGTGTCCCAATAAAATATGGTGTTGCATTAATCTGTCAACAATGAAGTTACACTAGAAGATGTTAAAGCAAATGCATTTCAAATAGATGCTCATGGAAATGTTTCATTGTATTAATGTTTTTTGTGTTGATTTTTGTGTTGGTGAACTAGAATGTCTAGCAATAGAAAGAAAATTGGAGAAAACCAAAGAAAATATGAAACTATTGCAAAAGGAAGACTAATCCAAAATAGTGGAGATGAAGCAGAGCAACATGGAGCTAAATATGATTGTAGTAGGGTAATCGTTGTAATGAAAGAAATGAAAAAGAAGAATATGCATAAGTAGTGAGCATTGGTGAAATTTGTTTATACATTGTTAATGTTAGGGAAGAGGGTGGATGGGGTGGCAATGAGTAACATTAAGAAATGAGTAGTTTGAGGTAATGAGCCCCATTGAATTAGATAAAATAAGTGATACATAAAAAGTAATAATTAAAAAAATTATATATAAAAAATAATAACTATAATGTACTACAAATAATTGTTAGAATGATTATTTTTTTATTTTATATTATAAATAACTGAAGGTATTCTAATATATTTATTGTTTATATAGATTGTATTTTTTTAATAGTTGTTATATACTTTGTTTATATATTTTTTTGATTTTATATTATAAATAACTAATGTATTGTAATATATTTATTGTTTATATCTAGATTGTTTTTTTTAAATAGTTGTTATATACTTTGTTTATATTTTTTTTTAATTATTAAAATATGAAGTATCTTATTTAAAAATTCTTTTTCTTTGTTTATATCCAATTTTTTTAATTATTAAAATATGAAAAAATCTTTACTTTTATTTATATCCATTTTTTTAATATTAAAATATAAAATATTGAATTTAAAATTTTAATTATTAAAATTTGTAAATAATTAAAAATACCTCCACCTCTCTTGAGTATAAAGTTTGTAAATAAATAAAAATACATGTTTTAATTATTAAAATTTGTAAATAATTAAAATTACCTCCACCTCTCTTGAGTATAAAGTTTGTAAATAAATAAAAATAACTTCAGTCTCTTGAGTTGTCGACTGATTATGTTTAGTATAGATAGTTATGTAATGTAAGAACAGTTAAGTTAAGAGACTTAATAATGTAAAAAAGTTGTGAGAACAAACATTGACAATTAATTCTGTAAAGTTGTACACATCCACTAAACTTAAAAATTAAAAAAATAGTAATTAACTTATCATACACCATGAGAGTAATCATCATGTTCTTCGTAGAGTAATCATCATGTTCTTCTTACCACCGACGCATTAATCATAGACTCTCAGTCAAAATGCGTCCCGCCCACTCTTTTACATGGTGACAGTCTACAGACCTCACACCACTAAGCTGCTTTGTTAATGGAGGGAGCCGTCAGAAATAAATGCAGAAGTAATTAACCAAGAACTGAGATCGTAATGGTGTAGGGCAACAACTAATTCTGACACTTCGGCTAGGGATAATTTCTATTATTTACCCTAAAACTTCTTTAATAAGGAGATTGCTGCGCAACGCCGTGAAGAGTGTAAGCCGTTTCTGAAAGCGGGTGCCTATCAAATTATTAATTTCCGTTTGTAGACTGTGAAAAAACAACAATGGGATCCTCGGAATTGAGTCACAGGATGACGAAGGAAGATCAGATCCCATTTTCCCAACCTTTACCCTTGGTATCTCTCAATCACGTTTCATTTGTTTGCAAATCTGTCGCGGCTTCCACGAAATTCTACGAGAATGTTCTTGGATTTCAGCAAGTTAGGAGGCCATCTTCATTCGATTTTGAAGGAGCTTGGTAAGATATTTGCGTCAATATAGTGCTTTACCCGACGTTACTGTCTGAATATAATATTTCATATAAATGTTGCTGCTATCCAGGTTATTCAATCACGGTGTGGGGATTCATCTCTTGCAGTGCAGGTCTTCGGATGATCTCCCTAAGAAAACTAAGATCGATCCAAGAGATAACCATATCGCTTTTCAGGTTTAGTTTAAAGTCCTGTAGCCACCTTGGAGAAATTCTTACTATTATTCTAGAAGGATGTGCTTCATTTTAGAGCTGTCGTGATCACTGTTAGCATTTTTTCTCTCGCAGTGCCCAGATGTTATCTTAGTGGAAAACAAACTGCAACAAATGGAAATAAAATATGAAAAATGTGCTGTGGAAGATGAAGGGTTATACATCGTCCAACTTTTCTTCCATGATCCTGATGGTTACATGCTCGAGATCTGCAACTGCGAGAATCTTCCTGTTATTCCTGTGTCCTCTTCTGTGAGGTCAACCTCTATGCAGTTTGCTTCAGCTCAATCTAAGCCAAAAATGGAGGCAGAGGGGAGCTGCTCAGAAATCGCTTTAGTTCCAATGAATGTTCCTGCACCACAAGTCGACATCATTCATTTAAGTAAGTTATTAGCCGATTGATTTTGGATTGGTCAAGACTTTAAATTTCTTCTTACACAATTTTTTTTTAATTTAAAAACATTACAGAAATAAATTGAAAAGAAATTTACTTCAAATTTATCGGATTTTCAACCACACTTATTAGATCTGGAACTGAAATAATATGCCGACAAATTGTTTTATTATTATTAGATTTTATATTTTAATTTTTCTGGTTTCTAAGTCATTAGAAGAATATTTGGTTAATACCTAAAGCTGTTTGTAAAACGTAAAAGATCTGGAACTGAAACAAATATGCCGACAAATTGTTTTATTATTATTAGATTTTATATTTTAATTTTTCTGGTTTCTAATTAGAAGAATATTTGGTTAATACCTAAAGTTGTTTGTAAAACTTAAAATTGTTTTTGATGCCAGGAAAGTCTACTTTCTTATTTACTAGCATACTCATATAGTTTGTGGATGGATCAAGTTTATTTTTATCAAACCATCAAATAGTTAACAGAGAGTTATGGAATGGAATACACTTTGAATTTTGTTTGTGGATGGATCAAGTCTATTTCTATCAAACCATCAAATAGTTAACAGAGAGTTATGGAATGGAATACACTTTGAACTTTTTTTAGTTAAACAGGTTTAATTGTGAGTTATCCATGCTTAGCTACATGTTTATGACTTATTTTTTATACTTTTTCTTTTTATATCACATTTTTCTAGTTATCTGCCATGAAGTGTTGGTTATCCATTCCATAATTACTAATTATTTTTTATATATTTTTTTATAATTGTTTATTTTGAATTTTGAACTACCGCCATAGAATCAATCTTTACAGTACACTTGTCTCATTCTCTCATCAGGAGGCCACCCCAAATATCAAATAAAAACTTCTACTTAATTACTAAGTGAGAATGAAAGTCTACTTTCTTACATATTACTATAAAACCTATCAACTACATTTTTAATATTAAAGTCTACTTTTTTACATATTACTATAAAACTTATCAATTGCCTTTTTATCTTAATCATGAGCAATTAACCTATTATTCTCTACTTACTCAGAAAAATAAATCTTACAGAATTGAAAGTAGGAAAACCTATCAAATGCAATGGGGAATTGTCCTATTTCTTTAGAAATATTGCAAAAATATTCTTATCCAATCAAAAGCAATATTGAGTCATAAAAATTAATAATACACTGAAAGTTACACTATCTTCTGTAATATCTTAGGTATAATTTTGGGTATCGTACAGCACAGTAAGCCTGGGGTCGCGTACCCTTCTAGCCTTGCCACATCAGGTTATATGAGCAACCCTAGCCCCGCAGGTTTTGAACCTGTGACCTCCAGGGAGATAACACATGTTCTTAACCATTGGGCCCACTCAGGTTGCCTACAGTAATTTGGGAATGTTATAGACTATCTTCTGTAATATCTTAGGTATGGTATGAAATGGTAAAAATTGGCAATAAAATTTGGGAATCGTATAGCACAGTAATTTGGGAAAGTTACAAAGTTACATTAGCTTATGTAGCATGGTAGGTTTCATTTTCCTTATTTTAAGCATTATGTACGAAGTACTTTTCGATCTATGTTAGGAGACAAGAGGCTTCCTGAAATGACAATTCTCTGAAACTAATTAGGGCATCCATCCAATTGATTTTAACATTTAACATGTGCCTCCTCTGTTTAACCTGTCATGAACAGGAAAGGAAATCGAAGCCACTGCCAGAGCACAGACTGGTTGCCCATCAGACGCAAATGATGATAACAGGCCGTATTTTCTGGACATCATGGATTTTTATCTGTAATGGCATTCGTAGATAATCAAAGATATTCCTGCGAAGCTTCATAATAAGTAAGGTGGCTAGCCAGAATCTATTTCATAACGTTGACGACTAATTAATCATGATATTTGAGGTATCTTGCTCTGATATTATCATACTTTATTAATCATAAGAATTGGCTATTTGGGATCTTTAGAGCTTTTTGCTGCAATGTTGCTTGATTCCATTCTGTATTGCAGCCTTTCAAATTATTTCATATCATTTGGAGTTTATCTGAACTATGTTTATTTTGATAGACTCTTTTATTTGGGATTTAGGGTGCAGTAGGGTTTATATTTTTTCATCTTGTAACCAAGATGACACAAGTTTATATTCAAGTTTGATTTTATGGCAAGTGTACAGTCAGTTTGATAGTATGGCAGTGTTTCAAAATTCGAAATAAATAATTATAAAAAATAACAACTAACTAGGTGATGAATGAATAACTTATACTTGATAAATGGATAACCAATAATGTGACATAAAAACAAAAAAAACTGATAACTGATAAATAAATAACAAAAAAAATTCTAGTTAATCCAACCACAAACTATATAAATATGCTAATATTATCATTTACTTGATAAAAATCTACTGATAATAACCATAAATAGAATCTGCTATTAACTGTAATTCTATATAATAACCTTAAATACTTATCCTACAACCACAACTTGTCTTTTGACAGACTGTAGACTTAGTGATATCACCAATATATTTAATTTATTGGCCTAGTGAAAAGTAGTATAAATTTTCTCAGATTGTTTTGGATGGTCGGTGAGAATTAATTCTGTTATACAATTTCAATTGAAACTGTATTTTTAAATATATAAATGAAATTCAGTATTTTCAAATATTTTTTTATTACAAATATATAAAATTTTAAATTGAAAAAATTTTAAATTTTCGATAAAAGTATGACCAAAGAATTATCACTAATAGAATATCAACATTACAAACTTGTAAACTTTTAAGCTTTTACGTATTAAAAAGTTGTAGAACAATATGCTAAAAGACTCTTAATACTAAATCTACACCATGTTTTATGTTGCGTGTTCTGAACTGACCTGATCAGAATTTGCCACTGCGCATCAAAGAAAATCTGTAGTGAAATTAAAATAAAGCATTTACAAAATCAGATGAAACTTTTGGAGGTTATTTAGTTATTAGAAACGAAGATACACTGCACAACTGCGGAGCCTCTTATATAGTGGACAGACTTTCCCTCGGGAGGGGAGCCTGTCCAATGGACACCGTTGGATGAGAAATCCTACTGTGTGCATTGGACAGGCTCCCCTCCCGAGNGATTGCGGCACAACTGCATTGAATAGACTAGAATATTTGGAACAAGTTTTTTTTTTTTTCTGAACCTTCACAAATTTGTTTCTTTTATTTGCAAATGTTTTATACAATTTGAAGTAAATTAGTCCCTCTGATTTGCAACAGTTGCAGAATTTAGATGTAATCTTTATTAGTATTGTTATTATTCTTTTATGTTTACATTATTATTATTAATTATTTAATTAATGATTAATTTGATAAATCAAAGTGTTTTTTTAATATCATAACCATTGAAATTGTGAACAATTATTTTGACAACATAATTTATAAATCCAAACAGAACCCTAAAACCCTACTTGCTTGTTACATAAACTAGGATTCTACATTGTTACATAAATATCAATCAGCAAAATGAAATAGATTCAGATAGTTTTTTTTATTCGATAAATCCAATGAAATGTAAACCTGTTGAAATAAAACAAGATCACAGGAAATGATTGTTTCTAAAAACGTTATTGATTGATGTGAAGCAATTCAATAGAAGGCAAAGGCTAAGTGCTGTTAATTCAGTCGTAACTCCGTATGTGTGATACATATTCCCTACATTTTAGCAATAAATCGTAGGTTGGATGCAATTCATTACTCAAAGAAGCAAATAACGTTATATTAGCTCTACTGAAATTATATAATTCCAAGCAAACGTGCAGCTTGTGATTGACTTACTGTTCAATATTTTCTTACGACATCCCATTTTTATTAATTAAAACCTGAATACTCTTACAATTTTTTCAAGTAGGCTCTCCCAGATTCAAATCTTTTCGTTACTATTGTCATTCATTTTCTAAGCGTCATATGATATCACTCTAAAAATAAGAGTAGGTCCAAGGAGTTGGAGAAGACTGCTGCTGTCGTGCTGTCGTCCTTTAGGAAGATTGAAAACGCACTTGGTAATCATTTGCAAGTGAATAAGTTTTATAATAAATTGAATGGAAAATACATGAGTTAGTGACTTAGGCTGTCCATGGTTTATTTTAGCCCATGGTATTTTCTCATAATATTGCTATTATGTATTTCTTATTTATATTCAATTAGAGAAGGCATTCAATCTGCCCATAGTGCTTCTCTTCCTTACATTGTTTTCTTTTACATGATACCATGGTGGAAAGCACTATGAAGCCATTGGCTCCATTACTTTTACTTTTTATTCAAGATCTGATTTTTAGGTTTCTCTTTGACCAAACCCTAAAAAGTGGTGATTTGTTTTAAGGGAATGCCAAATGGTCAAATGTTTTTTTTAATGGAAAGCCAAGTGGTGATTTTGTGATTTTTTTTAAGGGAGAAGAGCGTTACCAAGATAGGCCAATGCTTATTTCACAATGTGAAAGTGCGGTGCCACCGCATATAGTGAAGAGGAAGAGGTGAAAGTGGAAAAGCTACACAGATTTTGGGCACAGCCTTTCAATTGAATAAGGAGCGGTGCTCCATTTTATTGAATTAAAAAAAAGAGGGTCCATAAAAGCTAGGGAAAAATATTTGTTTTAGTCATATATCATGGCTAGTACGAGCTCTTTGAAGCCAATCTCCAGAGCCGTTCTCACCAAAACTAACTATGAGTTTTGGTCTATAAAAATGAAGACATTTCTGCAGCTCAACAAATGTTGGGATATAGTGGAAACTGAGTTCAAAGAACCTGATGCGATTGCTCTTGACGCAATGAATAATGGCGAGAAGAGTACTCTCGAAGCTCGTCGAGATCGAGATCTCACCGCCACATGGCTGATCCAAAGTTGTATCGAGGAGTCCATTTTTTCGTGGATCTCCGGAGCTACAAGTGCACATCAAGATTGGAATCTGCTTGCATTGGCCTACAAGGGAAGCGTTAAAATGGTAAGACTGCAAACCCTACTCCTTCAATTTGAAAGTTTGAAGATGAAAGAGTCAGAAACTGTGGATCAGTTCATGACTAGGGTTTCAGGTATTGTGACCCAATTCCAAACCTATGGTGAACCGCTAGAACAAAATATCGTTGTGCAAAAGATTCTTCGGTGTCTCACCAAGAAGTTTGCTACGGTAGTGACTGCCATAGAAGAGGCAAAAGATCTATCTAAGTTCACCCTAGAAGAGTTGACTTGATCTCTTCTATCTCATGAAGCATGATTCAATCAAGAAGAAGATTCACTAACCAATGCTTTCAACACTCAAGCTTCCCTCAACAGAGGTCAAGGAAAAAGAGGACGAGTTAGAGGAAGAGACCGAGGGTCTCCAACTATAGAAGAAAGAACCAGTCATAGTAATAAACACTCATAGCATTCCAAACACTATCGCAATTCTCAAGGTCAGAAGGGTAGAGGCAAGGGATGGACCAATAAGTCCAATGTTCAGTGTAACTACTGCAAGAAGTATGAGCGCTATGAATGAGAATGCAGAAAGAAGCAAGCTGACCAGAACAATAGTAGAGCCAATGTCTCCAAAGAAGAAGAAGGCTCGTCAGAGGTAATGTTTATGTCTTGTCAAGCAACTGAAGAATACTACAGCTCAGACCTATGGCTACTAGATAACGATTGCAGTAATCACATAACAGGTAACAAGTCACTATTCTCTAGTTTGGATTCCTCTGTTGTCACGAATATCAAGCTAGGAGATGACTTTCTGGTTCCAGCAAAAGGAAAGGGTACTATTCCTGTATTTACTAAGCAAAATGAAAAGAAGTTCATTCATGAGGTTTTCTATGTACCGCATCTGAATGTCAATCTGATCAGTATAGGTCAATTACTTCAGAACTAGTATGATATTTGTTTTTTTTATACATACTGTGCTATCTATGATAAACCTCTGAGTAAGAGACTCATAGCCAAAGTTGAAATGACCAAGAATAGAATATTTTCTCTCGGTCTTAGGAGTGCCAACCTTCCACAGCTTGTAGCTCATACAGTTTCTAGTCAAAATGAATCCTGGTTGTGGCACTGCAGATTCGATCATCTTCCCTTCAAGAGTCTCAATCTCCTACACAAACAGTCAATGGTCAAAGGATTACCAGTTATTCATGAACAATCTAGCACCTGTGAAGATTGTATCACTGATAAACATCATAGGGACAATTTCCCCACTTCCACATCTCGAGCCAAGGAGCATCTTGAGTTAGTTCATGCAGACCTCTGTGGACCCATGCAAACCCAATCCATAGGAGGCATTTTTTATTTTCTGACCTTTATTAATGATTTTAGCACAAAAACATGGATTTATTTCCTGAGGAACAAATCAGAGACCTTCTCCAAGTTCAAAGAGTTCAAGGCTCTCACTGAGAAGCAGTCTGCAAAGTCCATTAAAATGCTCAGGTCAGATGGTGGAGGTGAATATGATTCACATGAGTTTTCATACTTTTGCAAGCAGCATGGCATCCAGAGATAGTTCACCATCGAATACACTCCACAGCAGAATGGAGTTGTTGAACAGAAGAACCGGACCATCATGAACATGGCCCGTAGCATGTTGTCACACAAGAAGCTATCAGATGAGTATTGGGATGAAGTTGTTGGATGCTCAGTCTACTTGCTCAATAGGTCACCCACGATGACTGTCCAAGACAAGATTCCTGAAGAAGCATGGAGTGGCACTAAGACTAGTGTCTCACATCTCACAATATTTGGTTTGGTTGCATTTGCGCATATACCTGATGAACTCAGAAGAAAATTGGATAAGAAGAGTGAGCACTGCATTTTCACTGGTTATAGTGAACAACACAAGGCATACAAGATGTATAATCCTATCACCAAAAATGTTGTGGTGAGCAGAGACGTAAAATTCATTGAAGATAAATGTTGGAGTGATCCTTTAGACATACAACATGAAGAGCGTTCACATCAACTAGGTCTACCTCTCAGACTTCCAAGATTGGAAGTGCAGCAACAAGAAGAAGTAGCATAGAATCCACCACAACACCAGAAAACCAAAAGCTTTAGCAAGTTATATCTACAGACTCTAGTTCTTGAAGAACAATTTCAGTATGCTCTCTTCTCTTGTTAGCCCGCATCTTTTAATGAAGCAGTGAAGGATGAACATTGGGTAAAAGCCATGAATGAATAAATTGATGCAATAGAGGAGAAACAAACTTGGGATCTTGTTGATATCCATGCAGACAAACCCAATATTGAAGTCAAATGGGTCTATAAGACCAAACTGAATGAAAAATGAGAAATTGAAAAGCACAAGGCAAGATTGGTTGCCAAAGGATATGCACAGAAGTATGGTGTAGATTATGATGAAACCTTTGCTCCTGTAGCAAGGATGGATACCATCAGATCTGTACTTTCCATTACAGCACAAAATCAATGGCATGTGTATGAAATGGATGTGAAATATGCATTTCTTAATGGAATTCTTGAAGAAGAAGTTTATGTAGACCATCCACCTGGTTATACTATCAAAGGTCATGAAGACAAAGTGTATAAGCTGAAAAAGGCCTTGTATGGTATAAAACAAGCTCCACGAGCTTGGTACAGTAGGATTGACTCCTACTCATCAACAATGGTTTCAGCAAAAGCACCAATGAGCACACTTTGTATGTCAAAACAAAGCAAGGTAAAATATTGATGGTATGTCTTTATGTTGATGACATGATTTACACTGGTAATTTGATGCTTGAATATTTCAGGACAATCATGAAAAAGGAATTTGAAATTACTGATCTAGGATTGATGAAGTACTTCCTTGGCCTTGAAGTTACTGATATTTTGCAGAGATTCAGAATGGATAAATGTAAACCCGCAGAAACCCCCATAGCTCTTGGCACCAAGTTAACCAAGAATGATGATGAACCAAAAGTAAACAATACACTCTATAAACAAATGGTAGGCAGTTTAATGTACTTGAATCCAACTAGACCTTATTTGATGTATGTTGTCAGTCTTATTTCTAGATTTATGGAGTCTCCCAAAGACTCTCACTGGAAAGTTGGAAAAAGAATTCTAAGATATGTTGCAGGCACAATTGGATATGTACTCTGGTACACTCATACACCAGACAGTACTCTCACAAGGTACACTGACAGTGGTTTTGCAGGTAGTCTTGATGATAGGAAAAGCACATCCGGTTATGATTTCCATTTGGGTACAAATTTGATCTCTTGGGCATCTCAGAAACAGCCCATTGTGAGCATGTCTTGTGCATAAGCAGAATATGTAGCACCCACCATAGCAGCTTGCCATGTAGTTTGGCTAAGAAGACTGTTAAAGGATATGGGACACACTGCAAAAGATCCCACTTCTATTTTCTGTGATAATAGCTCTGCAATACAGTTGTCTAAACATAATGTATTTCATAGGAAAAGAAAACACATTGAAACTCGCTATCATTTCATTCGTGAGTTAGTCAATGATGGACAAATTTCTTTACTGTTTTGTGGCTCTAAGGAGAAGTTGGCTGACATGTTCACCAAACTATTGGGAACATCTGCATTTGTATATCAGAGAGAGTACTTAGGCATAGACAGTGCTGATGATGTACCACGAGTTGAGATTAAGGGGGTGTGTTGAAGAATGTAAGCTCACCCATAGTTAGTTAGTGAGTTAGGTTTCCCATGGTTTATTCTTTCCCATCATATTTTCCCATAGTATTGCTACTATGTATTTCCTATTTATATTCATTCTAATAATGAGAAGGCATTCAATCTTCCTGTAGTGCTTCTGTTCATTCCATTGTTTTCTTTTACAAGAGTGGCTCTATTTACAACAATGCAGAAGCCTAGTGTCACCTAAACAACTGGGGAAATGCAAGTTCTTATGTGAGCTTACAACCAATGTTAGTTGGCTACATTGGAACTCTAATAGCTAACTGTGTTGGAAAATACCAACACCAACACCCTCGTATAAGCTAAACATAGGGAGGAAACAAAAAAAATACGAGATGCGTCCCGACAACTAGGCCTCATGAGGCACCCATGTACAAAGCTTTGAAAACCTCATGGGAAAAACTCCTCCCCGGTTATAGAGAAAAATACACATGCTGAGCTCAATGCATGTTCCAAACTACTAATCCTCATGAATGAGTGCTAACAATCGAGAAGACATCATATGCACTGAGTGTTCCTATGGTTACCAATCCATCTCATCGAACTACAAACGGTAACTAGTTGCTTCAACCATGGAGTCAAATAAGAACTGGTGCTGAGTACAAAGTTAACTATGAAGATCTTGGATCTCGATTGATAATGGCGAATAAAAATCACCTCATGAAATATTGCATACCATCCCCCCACAATGTTGAAGTGAGTTGAAATGTGACAAACAATGCATGTCACAATCGATACCAATGTTCCAGATGGATATTGCTGCCCACCCACCTATTCTACTCGCTCAAAACAATTGTCCATTTAGGCAGTTTCTTAGTTGTTTTTCTACGGTTTTTTGGGTCACAAACTTCTTGGGCCGTTTTGAGGCCCTAAACGACATTTTTTGGCGGTTTGGAGGGTGAATGGTTGCCAATGACATTTATCTAATCTCAGTAAGAATATGCAAATCTCATATAGATCTTTCCAAAAGGCTATCGAGCACCCAAATCGAAGATCGTATGCAAAAGTTATGCCCCCTAGAAGTTGACTCTTCAACTAACCACCATGGGGCCACAAACTTTATGATGATTCATCTGCTAGTGTTATGCTTTAGACGTTTAGGGTACTCGCTCTCATGCCTATTATAAAAAGGCTATTTTTGCCTCATTTTGTATTGAGTTTGGCATTAATGAGTGTAGTAGCCACATCTCTTCTCAGAGATAACTACCACCATTCTAGTTGTTGTATTTACAGTATCTATTTTTGTCATTTAATAGAATATGTGTTTATTGTATCTATGTTTTCATTGCAATATGTCTGTGTTTGTGATTATATATCTGTTATTTAATTTTTTTCACACATAAATACGGATCAGTGGTATCAGAGCAATCTTCTCTAAATGATTGTTTCTCTCTAGGTGCATATCCCTGATGAGGTTAGGATGGGTCTCGAGCTAGTTTCACTTGGGGAATATCACTCTCGTCGCCCCAAATGGCGTCACTGTGGTGGAATAAAAGAGAGACAACGGAGGAAGAGATACTATTAAGTTGTTACATGAGGAAGCCCTCACACGACAGAGGAAGAAGATGATGGATAATTTCTCCTAGATCCTTTGACGAATGCCGACAGTGGAAGATGCATTTTGAAAAAGAAATCACTTTGGAGATGCAACTCCCTACATGTTGGAATATATTATATTCTATTATTCTAACACTTCAAGGTACAAGTTAATTTTGATATTCCTTTATTTGAAGACAAGAGTGATGTTGATTCCCTAGATAAGTCGTTGAATGTTCAAGAAGGGTATTTCTCTGTCCACAATTTTTCTAACATGGAAAAATATCACCGTTGTGCTCCTCGAGGCTGCCCCGATATCAAAAATTGGTGGGATGCTTATTGTGAGCAAAACTCATTACACAAGTCTAGAATGTTTACGGCTAATCCCACTTGGGCCTCTTTCATAGATTCTGTCAAGGAATAATATTAACTCGTGGAAAACTATGGTGACCAATACACAAAATGGACCATTATGTGTCAAGACAAGGACTAGACAGTGTGAGAGTACATGAACAAATTTCATACCTTGCATACAAAGTTGGCTATCAAGGACTCTGAGTGACACATGGTACTGAAATATTGTAGTGGCCTACATCAGTACATACGAATTGAGATGGACTTCCTAGATATATCTTCACTGAGAGTTTCCTATAGGCATGCTATCAAAATCGAGGAGAAATTTCAAAAAAAGAACAATCGAGACTTTGTGCTTGTGAATCCATCATAGAAGCAAAGCAAGAGAAACCCTATACCACAAACATAGGACAAGGAAATGAGAACCAGTCCCCACCACAAGTAAAGAAGGAGAATTTGCAACAACACTACCTTTTTTGGAAGTAAAATTTAATAGCAAAAATTAAATTTAATAGTGAAAATTATGAAAATTCAATAGCTATGAAAATTTAATAGCAAAAATTATGCAAAAGACTAGTAAATGTAGAAAGGAGAATGTGCAACAACACTAAGTTTTTTGGAAGTAAAATTTTAGAAAGAATGATGTAGTGGATAAAAGGAATGCACAAATATTTTCAATTCCATGGAGTTTAGATGCCCAAAATTTAAGATCATGAGTGGAAGATTCATAACCTATGTATATACATGGTAGAAGTAGTTAAAGATAGAAAAAAAGTTAAAGGGAGAAGTTAGGATATAGTGATGGGAGTACATGGTCACCAAGTTAAGAGGTAAGTTTGTAAGAATAATTTGAATATGTTAAAAAGGTAAACGAACTTAAATTGGAATGATAGATGTGTAGCAAAATATTTTGAAGAGTTTTGTAGCATGGCCATGAAAACTAGTTTTATATGAGATAGTCATAAAAAGATAATGTACTTTGTGGACGGATTGATGTTTATTGAAAGAAAGATGTGGATAAGATGTGGTCATTATAATAAGATTATCATTTTTCCTTGGGAATTCAGAAGGTGGAAATGGATAGAGAGCCTAAAAATAACCATTAAGAGGAGAATGGGAAAATAAACTTATCTCAAGTATGATTGCAAAGTGCGTTGATTGTGAAAGTAGGGTGCATGTTGTTAACAAAAATGATGAAGAGAGTTCAAGTGAATTGAATAATAGGATGCCAATCAAGGGAAAGAAAAGGGTATACTTAAGAGGATTGCATCAAAAGGAGTAAGGTGAAGGAGCTTAAGAATCCAAGCAAAGAAGTAGATAGAACTAGTCTTCCCAATAGAGAATATGTGCAAAAAAGTGATATTGTATTACAATAACTGATGATGTTGTAAAAATAAATTGTTGCGAGATTGACTCATATTATAAAAACAAAGTTGCAATAGAAAGATGTTGTAGTCGTGGGTGGTGTCACAATAAAATATGGTGTTGTAATAATCTTGCAACAATGGCGTTACACTAGAAGATGTTAAAGCAAATGCAATTCAAATAGATGCTCATGAACATGTTTCATTGTAGTAATTCTTTTTGTGCTGGTTTTCCTCTTTGTCAACTAGAATAACCTCCTCTACTATGAAACTAGAACTTTATACTAAGAATGAGAACTCTAGCCATAAAAACAATGATTTTTGCATAAAAACACCAACCNTTTTTAAAATTAACCCCTAAATTGGAAAATTATTTTTTCTCAAGAGATAAATTACAACTTTTTTGAAACTTGCATATTAAACCAAAATAAATAATTCATAAATAATTTCACCACTCTAACTATAAAAAATCAAAGAAATTCGATGCCGTTCATAATTAAATCATATATTAGAACATACAAGAACAAATTATCATATAAATATTTAAAAACTACTTTAGAGTTTCAATTACAAACATCATACTAATAAAAAAACATCTAAAATGTTTCATGTGAAATTATTCAAATTCATCCTAGCATGGATTCACCCCATGAGATTCTACATTTTTTGCACATGAAGGACTTAATGAAGATGTAGATGACCCATATTCTTGTTTATTTCGAGATGGATCCATCTTTGTCCTCTTCTCTTTTGATACATGAACGTAGACATGACAACCGAAAATATTCAAGTGTCCAACATTTGGTTTTTAACTAGTGAAATCTTCTTTTGTAGTCTTTTCTCCCACGATAGCATGAGGGCTTCTATTGTAAATATAAACAACACTGCTTGAAGCTTTTGCCCTATTGGAACCCCAACAACCCCTTTAAAATATTCATAAAATTTTAGGATCCTCCCATTTTGATTTTGTAAATATTTGGTAAATTGCTTGCTTAGTTTTAGAAAATGATTTGATGTTTTTATTTCCCTCATGTATTTTGATTTTGATTCTTTAAATTATTCTTCATATAATAATGATCTTCAACAATAAGTTTTGACATATAATATTAATGATTGATAATGATGATTTCCAAAATCCTCTTTAATTAATGACTTATGTATTTTCCTTTCAACATAAATCCAAACATGAACTCATATTTTCACCATGGGATAGATATCTCATACTCCAATTGAAGAACATGGAAACACAACAGGGTTTAATAATAAATATTTATAAGTTAACTTTATAAATGATTTATGGTTTAAATGTTAAACCAATAAATGTAATAAGGTTATTTTATCTTTAACATTGGTTCCATTTAGAATCATTTTCCTTTTGCAGATTTCAATAAAATCAATAAGAAGTATTATTTAAATGGGTAAAACAAATGCAATAGGTAACATACAATGTCGAAATTAGAGTGAATTTAAATAAACCATTAATTATCTAAAATCATTTTTTAATGTTATTGATTCTAAGCCCCATTAAGGAAAATAGCATAATGGATATTACAAACACGTCCTTTTTCTTTCATATAAATGGCACAACTATTTTAAAATATGAAGGTTCTAACCTATGTTGTCATATTTTTTTAGGTCATCACTACGTTAACTTTGTATGTGTTATGCAATCAAAATTGCTCATTAAAAGTCTCTAATTCAACTCATGGTAAAATGCAAGGAATTATGGTTTAAGATTGTGGAAGATATAATATTTGTCACGATGAGAGGTATTGGAGATCCTTATTTTCATGAGATATAATTTAGGAAGCTTACGAAAACCAACTTACGTGGAAGGTCCCTAGCTCGCTGCATAATCCATGCATTGATGAGTTGCCACATTTATTGAATAATCTAAAAAATCACTTTCAAGGATACCATATCCCCAACATTTGTTGTTATGTCACCGGTTTTGAATACACGAAAGAAATCTATAACGCATAAAGTAAGAAAAGATCACCAAGTATCAAAGTTTAATGAATGAGGATGCCATAATCAATTTATATTCTTTACATTCCATAAAATCGGCCACTAGAGTGCAATGAAATAAAGTGAAATATCATCTGGCGTTTCCATGGCATCACTAGATTGCTAAAGAAAGGGAGAGCAATAAGCACCCTGCAGCCCAGCAATTAATGCTACAGCTATGGGACACAGTAACCATTGAATTTAATCTTACTGTTGATTCAACAATTACTATACCCCACTACAGCTGTGGGACACAGTAACCATTGAATTTAATCTTACTGTTGATTCAACAATTACTATACCCCACAACAACAGCATTAATTACAACAATTACTATACCCCACAACAGCAGCATTAATTGCTGGGCTGCTAATGCTTATTGCTCTCCTAAAGAAAGAGCTCATAGGTACGTAGGATATAGGATATGAGATGCAGTTCTCAAAGGATCTAAAACCTATGTACGACACCACCATTGTAACCAGAAAACAATTGAAATGCATTATCACTCAGTACGACGCTCTTAAAGATCGGGTAGCATGCCATCGATATCACATCAAATCACTGTAAAGGAGCATCCACGAGCCACAAATCTAAAACATCTGTTTCAGTTCAAATTCCGGTCTCACCAGTCACCACTAGCAAATTCAATAAAAGGAAGCAGTAAAAAGTAAAACCCTAGATAATAAGATATGGAGAAGGAGGTGGTGGAGTGGTGACTGGATGGTGGAGTGGTGACTAGATGGTGGAGGTGGTGGAGTGGTAATTGGATGGTGGACGTGGTGTGTAAAAGGGGTAGGGAGGGGTGGAGCTATTCTTAGAATAGCTTTGCCCTTCTCTACCCCTTTTACACACCACCTGTAAAAGAGGTAAAGAAGAGCTAAGTTATTCTGAGAATGGCTCCACTCGTTCTTACCCTTTTTACAATAGCTTTGCCCTTCTCTACCCCTTTTACACACCACCTATAAAAAAGAGGTAAAGAAGAGCTAAGTTATTCTGAGAATGGCTCCACTCCTTCTTACCCTTTTTACACACCACCTTCTTTGTAGAAGATGAAACTTTGGCAATAAATTTTTTTTAAATTATTTATTTGTACATAAGCCCCTCTGCCTTAGCTCATGACCATCACGGGGTTCTTTTATCCCTTATAACACCAGGTAACAGTCATTACCATAAACAACCTGAGACTGTCGATACCGATGTTGTATTCAATGGATTGAGCCCAGCAGTCGTGTGTGAGTGTTGTATCATTTGGATCATCTCGGCAACGTCCATTTGTGAAGCGCAGTTGGGAAGGATTGAAGTCCGTGCCATCAAACATGACCACTGTATTTTGGAAGGTTGTGGTCATATGCATGGTCGAGACACCTCCATTCGCAACGACAAGCTCCCATGAGCCAGGCTTCATAGTTGTTTGAGCGCTAACGTTGGAGGGTACAAAAAGCAGGCCGATACACAGAGCAACAACGAAATCAATCATTGTAGAATTGAATTGAATTGAATAGATGAAGTTAATAATATATGGAATTTGCTCGGAGATATCAGATCCTTTTTTCCTAATTCTGAAATCTGAGCTTAAATGAGAGGAAGATGATATGCGACCATTAAGATATTATGCTTTGGATACAAAGGCGAACATGGGAGAATGGCTATTATATCTCAAGTTATTTATAGATGGAGGACAAAGAAAATCCTAAATCTTAGGTATTTATGCGGCCTACCAAAGGAAAATATGAGATTATATATGATATATAACCTGAAATTGAGATTTAATTCCAATTAAATTGTGACGAATTATTGATAGAGTGATAGAGTGTTCATTTCATGAGGGGATTCTTTTTTGACAAATGGGTATTTAAATTGTTTTTATTAGTTTATTAGAAGTATAACTGTATATTTTTATAATTCAATTATCATCAAAGTTATTTAAGCTGTATTAAATGCTCTGCAGCTCAATAAATAGATCTTATAGCTCTTACCTTTATTGTTGTTTGAGTTTATTTGAAACACTTAGTAATTAACATCCACACTTATTTGCAGATAATATTTCTGATGGTCTCATGTCGTCGGTGTCAATTCTTATTTGAAAATTCAGCGTGTGTAGATCTGAACAAACCGCTGCGAGTAGCTGTTCTAAATGAACTATTGGAAAAATGGCAATCTACCGTTGTAAATTAATTATTGGAAAAGATGGCAATCTACCGTTCTAAATTAATTATTAGAAAAGATGGCAATCTACCGTTGTAAATCCTTGTTTTCCTTAATACTTTGAAACCACATAATCGAACAACTTTTTCTATGGTAGTATATTTTTAATGTGTAATGTATTGAAAATTGAAAAAAAAAAATTCTTCAAGTCATATGCTTTTTCCTTAATACTGAAATTGGAACTGCTTCTTTCTTTTACTCGATCAAAGGAAACCACTTCACTCCTGGATTTGAGTCAACGGAATTAACAACTATGGTATTTACCTTTTAGTATCGATCTGGAATTTTGATCTGTAAGAAGAAATCCCTTATAACACTTATTCCTGGATTTGAGTCAATGGAATTAACAACTATGGTATTTGCCTTTTAGTATTGATCTGGAATTTTGATGTATCAAAGTGTAGGAAGAAATCCCTTATAACACTTATAATAGAAAACTTAGTATTTTGGAAAAAATTTAAAACTAAGACTCCAACTTATAACACTTATAATAGAAAACTTAGTATTGAGCAAAAATTTCAAAGCTACTATAAATCGAGACTGCAAAGGTGAGTGAAATCCTAATTAGTTAGATCCTTATGAAATTACTATTAACTTTAAGTCAATATCCTTTAGCCTTAATTGAAGATAAACCTTATCCTTATCATATTAATGTGCTTCTTGTGCATAGGTTTTATGCATTAGTTTTTTCTTAGAAATATAGTATCTTAGGATCATTTTGATGTTTGTGTTTAAGTATGCCTTGAGTAGACATGGCACTAGGGAGTACACTACCCCCTCCCACTCAACCCTTACCTCCCTTCCATGTATCATACTATATAGTATGATACATGGAGGGGAGGGGTAAGGGTTGAGTGGGACGAGGTTGTGGGGAGTAGGTACGAGATACGTAGGGAAGGGAGTAGGATATGGATACGTAGTGAAGGGAGTAGGATATGGAGAAAGCAGTGGTGGAGTGGTGGCCGGATTGCAGTCGTACCACCCCTACGGATCCCCTTTTACACATCGCCTTTGTTAATGTTTACCTTCGTTAATGTTTGTCTCATTTCATTTTTTATTTTTTTGTTTTGTTTATTTTATTTGTTTTTTGTTTTATTTATTTTATTTGTTTTTTGTTATGTTTATTTTTGTTTTTTTAAAATTCAAGTAAAAAAAATCATTTTTATACTTTTGTTTTTAATTTTTTTTAAACATCAGTTTTTTTTACATTATTTTTCTTTGTTTGTTTTGTTTTTTTAATATATATATATATATATATATATATATTTACAAGAAAAAGCCTAGTATTAGTAGATCCACGAAAAGCAAAGAATAAATAATATTAGTAGCTCAAACTTTATTTTAGAAGTAAAATTTTTATATATAATGTTTTTAATATGTCATTTACAAATATATGGTATATTTTTTCTTGAATTTATGAATTGTCACTTTTTGGAAAATAATATGAAATAGGAAGGGATAGTTTTATCTGAATTGTCACTTTTTGGAAAATAATATGAAATAGTAAGGTATAGTTTTATCTGAATTTATCTGAATTGTCACTTTTGTGAAAATCTTATATGTGATTATCAACTACAGCTTATGAGAAATAAAAGTAAAACACAGATAATAAATTCAAGAAATCATTGTCACAATATTTTATTCCAAATAGTAAAAAATGGTACAAAGTACTTTTATTAACAAACAGTAAAACAGAGCTGTAATGTCCCTAAAGTTCATAAATAAATAAAAATTATGTAGACTAATAAAATACTAATTCAAGTACATCCTTAAAACTTCTACGGAATAAAATTGCATTGTAATAATAATAATAATAATAATCTATTTTTAAGGTCACCGCCAAGCGAGACACCAAATTGGTGTATGAGACCCCCTTGTTTGTGGGACAAGGGACCCCCCTCTGCGCAGCGATTTAACTGCTAAAGTCTATAGAGGTGTACATACACTACCCCCCTCTGGATTTGAACCCGTGCCCTCCTAAGAGGAAACACATGCTCTTAACCATTAGGCCCACTCATTGTATACTGAACCTAACTTTCATAAACTGCTTTCCCTCTATGTGTTTCCCTGTCTGATGATGATGTTTTACATGATGTCATTCTATTACTTTGACATGTTTGTATTTTTACTTTTCTTGTCTATTAGTTACGGACATTTGTCGGTGCTTATATTATGTTACGTTTTACTTTTACTTTACATGTCTTTAAATTAGTTTATGTTTTTATTTAATAAGAGGCTGACTTAACTCTGTATGTCAAGGAGTGGATTTGCGGGGTTCTATCCCTTAAGGGTCCACTCGGAAAGGTAAGGATTCATATTGCTATGGGGTTTACTTAGTTCGTCATGAACTAATGCAGGATCCTATTTTCTTGTGTATGTTATTTCCTCAATGAACTCAGTCCTATGATCGTAGCGACAAAACGTCCTATATCTTCAGCAAGCTATATCTACACTACATTATTCCTGTGCATAACTATGTGAAAAGAGGACTAAAGTCCTAAGCCTTAACCATACCTAAATCCTATGGTAATAAATTTTATGAGATTATATGTATGCACATTTATAAACTTATTTGTATAAACTCTATGCTAAGGTTTTCAAACCTTAGATGCATTATAATATATGCTTGAACTATATGGTATAATGGGTTTATGTTTATGGCATAAATATATTCCATCAAAACTTTGTAATAGCATGAAGGTGGATGGTTTAAGAATTAAGCGATGTGATTTGGTAAACGATGGTGTATTCGACGTGATCCCAAACTATAGCAGAGTGGGTTTTGATCTAAACGATAGTGGTGAACACGGTGGAAAATTTATTGAACCTTGGGAAGTGCGGGAAGAATTCCTCAAGCGTTGTGTAGGGTTTGTTATCGTTCATTTGGTTTTCAATGGTGGAGGAGAGGATGGTCTCATGCTCTGGGTGCAAGCTGCGCTTCTCATGATGCGCTACCAACAGACTTCCACACTCTTAGAACAGGTATGCATTAACATTGGTCTGCACTTGTATTGTTTGTTTGGTTTTTGGGTTTCGAAATGCATACTTCTGATAAATGTTTTGGGTCTGTGTAGGTGGGAAAGGCGTGGCACTCAGCGTGGCTTGATAGTGGTGCCATAGGTTGCTTGTGTAACCAATATCTAGGTAAGCCCTGAAATTGGCAATGGCCTTTACACTGTTGTGTGTTTTAGCAGAGGATTTGAGCTTTGGGTGGGGGAAATGCATCGTTGAATCATTTCCTTGGTTGGGGTTTTGATAGTTTCTTGACATTTAAAGATGCGACTGTGTAGATTCTTCATGGCTCTGCCATATGTAATTTTTGGATAAATGTTTGACTGTAAATATCTTGGCTCAGCTCTTTGTATGAATTTATAGTTTTGCAACAATCTGTATTTGGTTTTATTGAACTTAATGGGAAGCTTATATTTGGGTAATGACTCCGTGTTTACTATTATGATGCGTTTATTTTGTATTTACAATTACATTTCTTGCAATGGCACTCATGATGATTCGACTGTGTAAAATTATTCTTATGGTAGCAGTGTGTGGTGAATAATCGTGGATTCATTGGTTTATTAATAATGTGCTTGGCTTTACTTTGTGATCGTAAGAATGAAGCTTGGCTCGACTCTTAGCATGGATACACATCTTGGGTTTATTTATTAAAATGTATTTATGATTTAAAAATTTGACTGTGCATATGATGTATAAAAAAAGAGTGTAGATCTGTTTCATCGGTGTTTATATAGTTGGTTATATAACTCCTTTACAGGAAGCCTTAGAGGTGAAACCCTTAGTAAATGCTATAGCTTGTATGTGTTTGAGTGGTTTGTTGGAGCCTACAGAATTCGGTCTTGGGTTGTTAATTGATTAGAATTGTGGTTTGATAATGTTATTTCATGGTTTAGTTAATGGGATTCCACTAGCGCGATGCGTAGGGAATGACTTTCTCTTTATAATTTAAATATGTAAATGGTTTGTTTCAATTCGTTGTTTAGCGTTTGATTTGTAATTTATGAAATGAATATATAAAGGCCCGCAACCTATCCTAGACAAGATTCGATGACTGGGTTGAGTTAACGATTCTTAGAAATGTTTTAATCTTTCCATAGCATGGTTTGGATATGATTTATTTGGCTTAAATGTAACTTTGTTTTAGTCACTTGGCCTTCTTGATTTGAGTGAATTCGATGGCTGTGTATTCTTTTCATAGTATGGATTACATTATTTATTTAATGTGTTGGTTGGTATAAATACTAAGGTTATAAATAATAATGAGATGGAAACAAAAGCATTTTTGCTAGCAATATGAAATCTGCCAGCATTCTCGATTCGGTCTATTGTTTAAGAGTTTTGATCTTGAATTTGTTGGTTTCTTTAAATTTGTAGTTATTAGTTGTTTTTAAATGTTTTGGACAAGGTTTAAATTAATGATTTCAAAGAGTTGATCTCTGGTTTGTATATTTATAATTTATAAATGGTTTATTTAAATGTTTTGATGCATAGTTTTAAATAATGTTTTAGTTTCAAGGGAGGAATTAGTTTATTTAGTTTTAATTACTATTAGGGTTTACTTTACCTAGATTTATGAAACCTGTGGTTTGAATTTACAATAATGTTTGTGCAAGATCCAGTAGATAGTTATCTTAATAACTAGGGTTTATATCTAAGATATAATGTTTGACAATTCAATCATTCGAGAACTTGTTTAAATCAAACTAAGAGAAATTAAACTATAAATTCCAATCTATGAAATAATGTGTTAACACTCAGAATTAGACCCTAGGTTGTAGAGGGTAAACGCCTAAGTAACAACATAACCACTTTAGGAAAGGAGAGATGGATTCTTCCTTTCTAGAGAGGGATCTCTCATAGGATATTTATCAAGGCCATATTTAAAGATAAAACAAATTCAAGTTGAGTTCATGGTTGAAATAGGGTAAGCACAATTGGGTTATGGAGTCACAAATTATAGATGAGTTACAAAACAATTTACAAGTGAAGATCCATAGAGGCAAGGTAGCACTCGATTACAGTCAAATAGTTGTTTGTCTAGTGATAAATATAGAATAAGAATAGTCCATCAACACAAAGCATCTAAGGATGAATTCTGTATCAATTTTGGAGGGAAATATTTTGGTGGATACCTAAAAACAATAGACAGAGAATACAAGATGAATTTTGAACTATTATACACTTATTCTAGGCATGATGAACGCATAATGGCAAGATTAACAAGAGGACATGCATAGAGGAAAGAAAATAACAAATTGTAACTATGAATCACACAGGAATCTCTACAACAACGACAAGCATTTGGCTCTACAACTTTTATTAGAAAGATATCAATAAATCATAACACAAAATTCTTATGGGTTCCAACCCTATTTCCCTCTATGGAGGGCATATTTATAGTTTCCTAAGCTCCTGAGACCAACCTCGAAACGGAACCAAAAACAGTTTCAGCATGAAAACAAAATTCATAACAAAATGATGATCTGGAAAATACGCCATGATAATAAAACCAATCATAAAAATGCATTGGAGCATGCATGAAGAATTAGATGAGGATTTTTGACAAGAAGGATGCTTAAAACGACCGGTTCAAGGGTTCCCACCATGGATTACAATGTTTTTCCTCCTTCTTTGTAATTTTCCTATGAAAATCATTTTGGATCGTAGATATTCTCTCGAGATTCATTCTGCACCATCGATCTATGGTCTGTGGAATGCAACAGACGAGCCGACGGCATTTCCAAGGTTTAATTTTGCATTTTCTCGCCTCTGCATCGTCCTTTCCACCCCTTTTTTTTCACACCATCGATCTATATCGGATCTATTTTAAGCCATTGATCTGATGTCTATGGAAAACACAAAATCCCTTCAAATTCCTGTCTTTTTTGGATTTCAACCTTCAAATTTAACTTTAGCTTTGGGATCAATTTGGACTGTTGATCTGGATGCAGGTGGTTTCTAGACCATAGATCTGGTGGATATTGAAAATTAGAACTTTAGCTTTTCAAGACCAAAACCTTTGTCTTTCTGGTTTCCTGTATTCGCCCTTCTTCTTTCTTTCCGCAGTGTTGATCTACGCGGAAGATTTTATGATTGTAGATCTGGCGAATATCGGAAATCAAAACTTCAGCTTTTTAAGACCAAAACCTTTGTCTTTCTTCTTTCCGATCCCAGATAGAAGAAATCGAAAATCGGGGCTTTAGCTTTTCGGGACCGAACTTGTCTTTTCCCGATTCTGACTTTTACTCTCGCGCTTTCTAGCCATTATTTACCATCGGATCTAGATTACAGGAGGTGGAAGTTGGATTTAACACTTCTGTAACCATTGAACCTTACCCTGTTTCGGACTTCTGCTCCCGATTTTCCTTTTGCGGAAATTATTTCTAGCCTTTGATATTTTCCATAGAGCATCCAGACTGTCCATGGACCTGTTATTATTCAACCAATGGTAGATCTCATCATTCATAAGAATTTTCAAAGTCAGAAATCAGAATTTATTATGTGTTTGGTCATTCCATATCTGAAAATGTCCTTTCAAACCCCTACTGACCTTGATCAATAGTCTTTTAAGGTTCTATGATGTGAAAATTTCCATACATCATTCATCATTATTGGCCAAACCCCTGCCAATTACTTAGCCAAGAAATGGTGTTAACAACTCGCTCCAACTCAAGATGTTATCCTCCCTGCAAGGTAGCAAAGAACCTCATAGACCATTTTCCAAATCCATTGGGTGGCTCCAGGATTGCAAAATTCAAACTTTTTACTTTTCTATTTTTTTTCCTATAAGTGAAAAATCAAAGAAAACTAGAAAAATGGAAACCCCTTCAGATCTTAGGGCCTTGTCTTTGGGGTTCAAATATTCTAGCTCCACCATCTGGACTGTTAGAAATATAAATAGAGAAAAATATATACAACTATGATACATAAATTACCTCCTCTTTCAGGACAAATAATGCTTAAGATATCTCCCATTTACTGGACCTCCTTTCAGCTGAGATCCATACTAATGATGTAAAATAAATGCATTGTCTCCTCTATATGTTGCTATGATGTAGAGGCCTACCCACATGTGATCCAATTTTCCATGTTTATCCTCTTTGGGAGCATCCCATTTCAAGACCAAATCCTCAATCTGGAACTTTTCTTCCTTCACCTTTCTGTCAAAGGTTTTCTTCATTCTTTCTTGATGTAACTATACTTTATCATATGTTATGTCCCCTACTTCATTTAATTCTATTATCTAGTTAATCCTTCTTTGCATATGTTTGGGTTCATCCTTCTGCTCCTACAATAGTTTCATGATGTGTACACCCAAGGATGCAAGAAAAACCACCTCAACTCCATATACTAGTTGGAATGGTGACATTCCAACGAATCTTTTAGTGTTGATTCTGTCATCCCACAAAGCATATCTCAACTTTGTGTGTTGGTCCTTGTTGTTATCTTACAATAGCTTCTTAATGATTCTTACTAATCTTTTGTTTGAAGATTCAACCAACCCATTACCCTGTGGGTAGTATGTAGTAGAATGATTTAGGCCAATGTGGTGCTTGTGACAGAAACTTACCATTTTCTTGGATTTGAAAGCAGTAGAATTATCTGTTACAATCCTTATGGGACAACCAAACCTGGATAAAAGATGCTCTTCCAGGAAACCCATTGTTACTGCATATGTGGCCCTTCTTGTAGGAATTGCCTCGATCCACTTAGTGAAGTAGTCAATAGCTGCAAAGATCCATCTGTGCTGTCCTGAGAAGTTAGGATTTATTTCTCCAATAAATTCCAGTCCCCGCTATTGAAAGAGTGCTTCTACTGATATGGGGTTTAGAGGAAGTGATACCACTTTTCTTTTTCCATCAAATATCTAGCATTGGTGATAGGTAGTAGTTTCCTTGTAGGCATCTGAGAACATTGAAGGATCGTAAAATCCAGCCCTCAAAATTTTGTTTGCAATCACTTTCCATGAATGATGTCCACCCAAGTCTCCCTTGTGAAATTTTTCCATTGTCTATTTAGCTTCATTCTCCAAGAGGCAGTTTAGTAGAACACCACGAGGGTCTTTCCTATAGAGGTATTTGTTCAAAATATAGAACTTGGCAGACTTTATCTTTACTTATCTTTCCCTTTCCCTGCTCAATTCTGTAGGATCCCATAAATTCTGCAATACATATACAATACCAGAATACCAAGGGGATACGAAGAAATCAAGCATTACCTGTACCTCTGCATCAAGCTAATTGGAATGAATGGTTAAGAATTTTATCTGCAAGGATTCACAATTTGAGTTATTCATCGTCTTATAAATCCCCTTCCCTATGATCAACTTGGTGGGCTTGATTTCAATGTCATATTCTAATAACACAACAATCCACTTTACTCTCTTTCCTTTTGGGTCTGGTTGTGTAAGAATACTCTTCACTATATTACTGACAACATAGGTAATGATGTGTGAATGGAGAATGTAAACCCTGAAATCCTTTAAAGACTTGACTAAAGCATATGCATGTTTCTCCATAATACCATACTTCAATTTCCCATCCCTCAACACCTAACTGAAAAAGGCTATAGGCTGCTCAGCACCTTGATTGTTCTTCTATAATAGTACTCCAACAATGGTGTGGTCAGAAGCATAAGAAAAAATCAGAAAGTATTTGGTAAGGTCTGGGCTTATAGGGACAGGTGCCTCTGTGATAGCTTGCTTGATGTCTCTAAAAGACATCCTTACCTCTATGGTCCACTTGATCTCATGGTCTTTCTTTAACATGTTAGTGATGTTCATTAGAATCTTAGCAAAACTAGGAATGAATCTTCTCAAAAAGTTTACCTTCCCAATGAAAGATTGTACTTCTTTTTTTCTTCTTGTCTCTTCAACTTTCATGATTGCAATGATCCTTGGTGGGTCAATTTTTATTCCATCCTTAGAAATGATGTGTCCCAATAGTTTCCCTTCTTCTAATGCAAAGTTTGACTTTCTGGGGTTCAATGATATTCCATACATTTTGCGATTCAGGAAAACTTTTTCTAAGTGTTTGAGATGTTCCCTATAATACCTTAAGTATACTATAATTTCATCCATATAGACCACCACAAACTTCTGTTTCTCCTCTGCAAATGCAATATCCATAGCACGCTGGAATGTGGCCCCTACATTCATTAACCCAAAAGGCATTTTGGAATACATGAATGTACCCCCATGGTGTAGTGAATGCAGTATTATCTTGGTCTTCAGGAAATAATTTGATTTGATTGTATCCATAGAAACCATCCATGGTTGAGATCCTTTTAGACCCCAACACTTTTTGTAGAATATTCTCCATTTTTTGCAAAGGATAGTTGTCTTTCAGAGAGACTTTTTTAGATTCCTGAAGTCTATGCATAGTCTGATCTAACCATTCTTTTTCCTGACAGGTACCAAATTTGCTACCCACTTAGAAAACCTTAGAGTCACTATGATCTTGGCATTGAACAACTTTCTGATCTCTTTTTCAATGGCAGGAAATAACATAGGATTGATTCTTCTCCATTTCTGCCTGAAATGGCTCTCACCTAGTTTGATAGGAATTGTATGTTGTATGATTGATGTACCATACTCCTTCAAGTCTTCATAGCTCCAGGAAAATACATATATGTATCTTTTCATCAGATTGATATATTCCTCTTTTACTCTGGAAGTTAGCTTCTTTGACAGTTTGATGATTCTGGGATTTTCTTCAGTTCCTATATTCTTTTCTTCCATAGCATCATCAGGAGGTTTCATTTTTTGGTCTATATCCACATCATTCTGATCAAACAGTTTCTCTAGGGGGATCAGGCCTATGGGGATGTGATTACTCTTCAATTGAACTATGTCTTTCCTCGTTAGTGAATTCTTCAATCTTTTGTTTGCATCACTTTCTTCCTCGCTCTCTTCAACATCTAAGATATTTTCAGCATTATCATCTTCATTATCTATATATGTATTTACAAACTCCCTAGATATTTCTAAAAACCTCTTTATCTACATGTCATCATCCTCAAATACCTACGAGTATTAAGAATTATCTGGTATGGAAGGTATGTTTATAATGTCAACCTTATACTTCCTTTGGCCAGCAGTGGGAGTTTTGAATTTTCTAGAAGCAACAACTAAGGAGTTAGCCACTATGTTTTCATATATAGGGACCAATCTGATTGTATGCTTGGTAAAATAATTACCAAACATGATGTCCCACACTTCATTTCTATAGGCTCTCGTTCTAGGATTCCTGGTTTTATAGTTGTCATTTACCTGATTTATTACTATCTCTGAGTCTCCTATGACTTCTATCCTTTTGGATCCCATATCTTTCAAAGCATGCATCCCTAACAATAAAGCTTCATACTCTGCCACATTGTTAGTACATTCAAAGGTCAACTTATAAGATAGACTTTCAAAATACCTGATGGGAGAAATGATATATACACCTGCACCAGCACCAACCTTAGCCACTAATCCATCAAAATACATGGTCCAAAGACCTTCTTCTTTCTGTTTCCTTTCCTCGTCCTCTCATCCTTTTGCAGAATCTTCCTCTTCCTTCACTTCAATTGGGTATAGGAGGTTCAAGATCACAAGGATAGTCATCATTAAACAAAATAGAAGATCCTAGGCATGTATCAACAGTATATATAACATGATTATTTGGTGATTCTTGGTTGTTGACTACATAAGGGGGCCTTTTCTCACTGTACAGTCTTTTATTTCCACCAATCACAGGAATGGTAGCATAGGGCATGTCCATCTGCAAACTTTTATTCAATTTTGAAGTCCATGTCCTTAATAGCAATATGCCAAATTTTGGAGGGATTTATGCCACCACTACATCCATTACTACAATATTGGATGGAATTTAAGGCAATGTTAGTACCATATATTTAATCAATCCTAAACATTTTACCTTCCAGGAATCAAATGAGTACAGATATTTATAGGATCTAGTGACCTCCAAACCCAGACTTTCTACCACTCTTTTAGGCATTAGACTGTGAGAGGCACCAGAATAAATCATACATTATGTAAAATCATGTCATGTACATTTAGACTCAAGTAAAAAGGAGTATATTCTTCATCATCTACATTTTCACACTTAGACCCAAACAAAATGGTAGGGGCATCATTAGCCACCTCTAAGATATCAAGTTGAAAATCCCCCTAGTTCTTGACCATGTCTGATATCTTGTTTTTGTACTCTATGTTTCTTAACAACTCATTGAAATGAATGGACACTTTCAGTTTGGAGAGATCTGACTGCAAGTTAAAAGTGGAACCAACTTTCTCTACATCCATCAGCGCTGGTTGGCTAACTTCTTTCACTTTTTCTACTTTATTTACAAGTTCTTTTTGTTTTTCTTTTTTCTTTTCAATATTTTTTTGAATGCTGGAAGGTTGGTTTTGATATAACCTCCCTTTATTCATTGTGACATCTCTATTCCTTGGTTTCATTTTTCTCTGAACATCATCAATAGCATGTAGGTACCCTCTTTGGTAATTTTCAACTTTTTCCTCCAACAACATATTTGTATCCTCCTGGGAAAATATACTATGTTCTTCTTCTGTAAGGTATATCTCATAATCCAACTCACCAAAATGGTGAATATGATCTTCAATGGACTCAGCATCATCTTCAACAGCAACATAGTTTTCATGGAAGGGTGGTTGTATTGGCTTATCATTTGGAGTTATGGGATTCCTCACATCCCTCTGACTGATCTGTGGAGGTGGGGGAGGGTTAGGCCTTCTAAAGTTAGGATTACTAATCTATGATTCATTTGGTTCTCTATTCACTAGTTTGTTTTCCACAAGTATCCTATCCATTAACTTTTCCATCTTAGTCATCATCATTTCAAATTTCATATTGTTTGAAAAATTAGAAGCAGAGGTAGAAGGTACATGTTCTTCTCTGACCTTTCTTGTTTCTACTCTCTGCTTGATTTTTCCACTAGAAATCATGTTTTCTTCTACTTCTGGGGCATCTTGAAACATGGTAGGGAGACTTGCTGATTTTCTTTCTCTTAACAGTAAGGCAAAGTCGCCATCAAATGCATCAGCATAGTGGAGTTTAGCAGAGCCTACAAAGGGTTTTATGTCAGCTGGAATGGAATTGTACACCCTCATAAATCTACTGGAAAACTCATGGAAATACTCAAAACCTCCCTTCTTTAGGTTGTTATATTGAGAAAGCACCGACAAAGGGATTTTCTTATCATCCCACCTTTCTAAAAATGCATTCTGGAAAGCTTCAAAGGTGACAATGAACCTGGTAGGTAGATCCCTGAACCACTTCTTTGCCTCCCTCAATAGGCTTTGTGCAAATAACCTCATGCTCACATCATCATAATCCACTTCTTCCAAGTCAATGAAGTCTTCAAATCTATCCACATGGTATCTAGCTATGAAGTTTCCCTCCCCATCATATAAGATAACTCTTTGGGCATAGTTTAGGGGAAGGTCATGTAATGCAACAGGTAAGGAAAATGGGGCTAACCTAGCAGCCATTGGTCTAGGTGGATGTGGAACAAGAGCAGGATATTGAAAAGGTGTAGGGGCTTGGACCACTGGTGGGATATAAGGATGAAATTTTTGAGTGACAGAATTTCTTACACCAGTTCCCCCAAAGTTTTGAAGGTTGTTCCAGAGAGAGTCAAGTAGATATGACTCTAACCTACTAGGATTTAACTTTGTGTCTTTCAAGTCAGATTCTGATTTAGACTTTAGTAATGACATTTCAAAATTGGTTTCCCACACAGAATCGTGAATGGTATGAAAATAATGAGTAAATGAATTTCCAAATTGAGGAATACCAAGTTGATCTTTTCCTTTATTTCTAAATAGTATATTAGGGTTATCCACACCTTGTAATATTTTCATGTCAGGATTACCTCGTGTATGTGGCTTCCTGGAAGCCAGGATGATTCTACAATTCGCTCAGAACCAATGTGGAGTCACCAGGGAAAAAATACAACCTATCTCAAATGTTGGAGTCTCTGTTTTCCCACATAAACCCTTCTTCTTTGAATCTCTGTCGTCTCCCATGGATGATTTTTCTTTTGTCCCTGGCAATAGCATCAATTTGTTAGCACTCATAATTACACCCTAGGTTGCATAGGGTAAACCCCAAGGTAAAAAAAGAAACACTTTAGGAAAGGAGAGTTGGCTTATTCCTTTCCAAAGCGGGATCTCTCCCAGTATATTTATCAACGGCGGATTTAAAGATATAAAAAATTCAAGTTAAGTTCATGATTGAAATAGGGTATGCACAATTGGGATATGGAGTCACACATTATAGATGAGTTACAGAAAAATTTGCAGGTGAATATCCATAGAGGCAAGGTAGCACTCAGTTATAGTCAAATAGTTGTTTGTCTAGTGATAAAGAGAGAATAGGAATAGTCCATCAACACACAGGATCTTAGGATGAATTCTGCAACAATTTTGGAGGAAAAGATTCTGGTGGATACCTGAAAACAATATCCAGAGCATATAAGATGAATTCTGAACTATGATACACTTATTCCAGGGATGATGAACACATAATGGAAAGATTAACAAGAAGACATGCACAGAGGAAAGAAAATAACATACTGTAACTATAGATCACATAGGAATCTCTGCAACAACATCAAGCATTTGGCTCTGCAACTTTTATTAGAAAAGATCTCAATAAAGAATAAAAAAAATTTCTTATAGTTTCCAACCTTGTTTCCCTCTATGGAGGGAATATTTATAGTTTCCTAAGCTCCCGAGACCAACCTCGAAACAGAGCTAAAAACAATTTCAGCATGAAAATGAAATTCATAACAAAATGATGCTCTGGAAAATCCACCATGATCATGAAACCAAACCAAAAACATGCACTGAATCATGCATGATGAGTTAGTTGAGGAGTTTTGATAGCATGGATGCTGAAAATGACTTGTTTGAGGGTTTCCTCCATGGCCTGAAACGCTTTTCCTCCTTTTCTATAATTTTCCTATGAAAATCATTTTGGACCATAGATATTCTTTCGAGATTCATTTTGCACCATCGATCTATGGTCTGTGGAATGTGGAAGACAGGATGACGGCCTTTCCAAGGTTTAATTTTTCATTTTCCCGCCTCTACACCATCATTTCTACCCCTTTGTTTTCCACACAGTCGATCTGCATCGGATCTGTTTTTAGTCGTTGATATGGGGTTGATATGGGCTCTGCGGAAAACCCAAAATCCTGTCTTTTTTAGTTACCTTCAAATTTACCTTTACCTTCGAGATCAATCTGGACCATTGATATGGATGCGGATGGTATCTGGTCCGTAGATCTGGCAGATATCGAAAATAGGAACTTCATATTTTCAAGACCAAAACCTTTATATTTCTGGTATCCTCCCTTCTTCTTTCTTTCCGCATCGTTTATCTGTGCAAAATATTTTCTGACCGTAGATCTGGTGGATATTGAAAATCAAAACTTCAACTTTTCAAGATCAAAACCTTTGTCTTTCCTCTTTCTGATCTCGAATGGCGAAAAACAGAAATAGGGACTTTAGCTTTACATGACCAAACTTGTCTTTTCCTGATTCTGACTTTTACTCCCACACTTTCTAGCTGTTGATTTACCTCGAAGGCATTATTTACAGTCAAATCTAGACTGCATGAGGCAGAAGTCGAATTTAACACTGTTGTAACAAAACATTACCTCGTTTTGGACTTCCACTCCCAATTTTCCTTGTCTGGAAATTATTTTGGCATTTGATCTTTTGCACGGGCATACAGACCATCCATATCCTGTTATTATTTAACTAAGTGTGAATATCTTCATTCATAATCATTTTCAAAGTTGGAAATCAGAATTTCTTATGTTTTTGGTTATTCTCGATCTGAAAATGTCATTTCAAATGCCTGCAAACCTTCATCAACAGTCTTTTAAGGTTCTATGATGTGAAAATTTTCATACCTCATTCATCATTATTGGCCAAACCCCTTGCCAATTACTTAGCCCAAAAATGGTGCTAACATAATGGTTGAGTTTAAGTTTAAGTAAATAAATCAACCTGAAATATAAAATCTATCCCTAAAGTTTATATAGAAATAGTTCAGATTAAGTTTCTATAAACAAAGGTAAACCTAGCTGAAGAATGCATACAATATGCATATTTATAATCAAGATTATAAACCCTACTTAGTAAAATCTGTAATAATTTAGAGAAGGTAAAAACCTCATACTTGCAATTTGTATTTTATTAATGGCTAGAACCCTGCACACTTAAACACATAGAATTAATAAGAACTTAGACAATTCTAACCTCAGATCTGTCAACCGAATAACTTGGGAACTACCACATTCCACCCAACTATGACCTAAAATCGTTTCTTGTTTCAGTCTGAATCCCCCCAAGCCGGTTCCAACATGCAAGTAGTCTAGAGATCCTAAAGGTAAGGCTTCACCTATCTCGAATATTAGGTTCTGTACCAGATTGCTTTGCTTTTGGAAATGCTCTCCAAAATTATTAGGAAAAATAATGATAAGATCCATAAGCCTCTCTTTGGATTGGGTCTTTATAGACAAGCTTTTAGGGAAAAGGGCAGTTAAAATTCAGTTAGATCAAGAATCGTTTATTTTCTTGAAACAATCTTTTAATTGATTTATGTGAAGTTTAATCATTTATTATACTTTAACTTCAGAACTCCTTTACTAGTTCCTACTTTGACTATTTTAGGATTAAATATTTATTTAATTACTTTTAGTAAATAATAACATATAGATTCTTTATTAATTATTATAGTTATTATTAATCCCTTACATTTAATATAGGTACTTACCCTTTTAATCATAACATATAAAGCTATATATATACATATATCATTGTTAACATTTACTTTAGGCATCATATAGCATGATCCCAATCACATGGTACTTTCATTAGCTTATAATCATTTCTTTTATTAAGGCCTTCAAGTAGGGTTGGTCAACTAAGTTAGGCATCTCTAAACCTCCTTGCATGTTGGATTATCTCATATATCATGGTAGTTCTTTAGTACTTGATGAGAAGTAGAAATTCAAAATTTCATTTAATCAACTTAAAAATAAGTGAGATGAGGTTGGTGTTTATCAGATTCATTTTCACTCAATGCAAATAATTTTCAGTAACTCTTAGTGTTATTCAGATCCCACACTCAACGCTAAAAACTGGGAGTTACACTTAGTACAGTTCCAGAGCCTCTCGCTCAACACTACTGCTAGGATGTACTTGTATAATACACCTGGGGATATAATTGCCAAGGATTTGATGTTCCAAATATTATGATCAACATCAATTTGTAATGCTCTAGGGCTTATGCCCAACACTTCCAATTCTTATATTGCATGTGCTTCAGAGCTTACGCTCAACACAAACATTTCATAACTTATGTGCTCTAGAGCTAGCGCTCAACACAAATATCAAAACACTCATGTGCTCTAGAGCTCATGCTCAACACAAATATTTCATAATTCATGTGCTCCAGAACTGGTACTCAACACAAACATCAAAAAACTCATGTTCTCTAGGTCTCATGCTCAACACAAACATCAAATCACTCATGTGATCCAGAGCTTGTGGTCAAAACAAAATCTCATCAATCATGTGCTTTAGGGTCCACGCCCAACAAACACAATCACATGCATGCTAAATAAAACATATGCATTGGCTTATGCCCAATATATCTAAAAAATCATCATACTCATGTGCAGTGGGGGCTTAATCCCAATATATAAAATATAAACATCAAAGCAACATAATCTACAATGGAACTTGTGCCCATTAGCATTAGGTCAAAATTCAGGATATTACATCCCTCCCCACTTAGAACAACATTGTCCCTGGTGTTCTAGGGACTAGGAATGAAGTCATGACATAAGGTGGGGTAAGCCTCTCTCATGGTGGATTGATTCTCCCAAGTAGCCTCATCGGCTTCAAATTGATTCCATTGCACTTTCAACTAGACTATGGTGCGCCTCTTGAGATGTACTTCTCTGTGTCCAGTATATGAAGGGTTTAAGTACAAACTCCCCTTTAGGTTCCACATGTAACAAGGACCAATCAATAACATTTTTAGTATCATACACATATTTCTTCAATAAGGATGTGTGAAAAACATTATGAACTTTTATATGAGAAGGTAAGGCTAATTCATAAGCCACTGGGCCTCTCTTTGCCAATATCTTGAAGGGTCTGCAAAATCTTGGTGCCAACTTTCTGCACCTTCCCAAGCTCAATGGGATTCTCTTTTCTTTTACTTTTAAGTAAACATGTTCCCCGATTTGATAATATTTATATTTCCTTTTCTAATCCGCATAAATATCCTGGTGGTCTAGCACTTCTTTAAGGTTTTGTTGGACTTTCATGACCAATTGTTCCAAGTATTTTAATAAATCAGGTCCTATCATGATCATGTCCACTAGGATATCCCAAGTAACCGATGTGCTACACTTTCGACCATAGAGTACCTTGAAGGGACCCATTGATCAAACGGTAGTTGACATGTTCACCTTCGATAGGTCGGCCTCAACATGTTCATTCGATAGGTTTTCCTTCGACAGGCCCACCTCGACAAGTTCGCCTAGGCAGGTTCTCCTCGACATACAACATACCAACATGCTCTGCGACGGTTGAACTTTTGAACCGTTATAAATTATTTTGTAACTAAACGTAGTGGGTAGTCACCCAAGTGTCTTAGCATCCTATATAAGCATGTACATTAATGTAATATATCATTTATGATCAATAGAAATCTGATTCCTCCATCTTCCATGGAGCAGAAGTAATAAATTGGTTCGAATTATTGTATATTGTCTGTGTGTATATTTCTTGCTGACCTAGCGTGTTTCCTACTTTGTTGTTTCATTTTATATGCTTCCACCATAAAATACCTCGACTCATTCAGTCGACTATTGTCCCTAACGTGCACCTAGGCATGGCCTAAATCATTGGTATCAGAGCAAGATCTTGTCCAGAGATTAAGTTACATAAGCACTTCCATCAAATTTATTTAACTTGTTCATGTTCAAACACACTCACAAAATTATAAATACAAGCAGACACTTCCTTCGACTTCAGAAAAGATGGATAAAGAAGTAGACAATAGACATGCAACTGACAAGACAAAACAACTCATAGAAAAAGCACTGGCTCGCCAGCAAACCGAAATGTTTTCCTAATTCAGTGAGATTCTCATTAGAGTCACTTCGAACTCTGGGGAATCCTCAAATTGAACTCACTTCGATAAAGTCAACCCCTTTAAAGTGCAAATGAATCTGGACATACCGAATCTTGAAGGAAAGATTGACGTGGAATCTGTCGACAATTGGGTACAACAACTGGAATCTTAATACTCAGTAAATCATCTCTCAAAAGCAGAAAAGATCACCATTGTGTCATTAAAGATGTCAACCTCCGTACACTGCTAGTGGGAGAATCTATCGACAAATATGGAAAAATAAGAAGACCCCATAGACACATGGGTAAAATTTGTCGAATATGTCTAAAAGGAGTTCTACATGCCCAAGTACCTTGAAAAACAATATAATAAGTGGCAGCAGCTAAGGAAATGGAAAGACCGGCCCGTACAGAGTTACACCAACGAGTTATACCGACTCATGGCTAGACTTGGCATCCAAGAAGAAGAGAAATTGCTTGTCTTGAAGTACGTCAACAGTTTATTTCCATACATTCAGCAATAGATGGAGTTTCTGACTGTCAATATGCTTTTGGATGCATTACATTACGCCATCAAGCTTGAAGCTAAACAAAAAGGAAAAGCACATTTTGTGAAGAATCTTGCAGGTCAAACATCCGACAAAAAGTCACCAGTTGACTCTGACAAGTTCAAGAACCCTTCTCAACCAACTCTGCCAAAGCTCGATCACCAAAACAAGAACTTTTAGAAAGACAAGAGGGATCGCAACAAACAAAATCCTACTGGTAAATGGTATGATTATCACAGTTCAGCATGGCATGATACGTCAGAATGAAAAGCTTGGAAGACATTTTTAGAAAAATTGTCGACATCTGACTTGTCCAACAAAACCTTGATAGAATATGATCCAAATGGATCAACCCTCCAGGCTTCAACCTCGACCACTCCAACAACCTCAACCATTGTTTATGAGGAAGAACGAGAGATCCTATTCCATACACGAATATGGGTTCATAAAAATCCACTACATCTAATTGTGGATAACAGTAGCCAGAAGAACTTAGTTTCTAAAGAACTTAGTTTCTAAAGAAATTGTGAAGAAATTAGGTTTTTTCACCACTCCACATCCTCAGCCTTACAATATTTGTTGGATGAAGGATGGACAGGAACTAAGGATCACACGAAAAAGTCAACTTGCCTACTTCATTAAGGCCTTTGAAGATGACGTGCTTTGTGACATGGCACTACTTTCCGTAGTTGATGCCCTATTTAGTAAGCCCTACCTATGGGATTGACATGGTACATATCAGTCGCATCCTAAGAAGGTGATTGTCAAAATATGAAATCGATGGTATGGAATACAAGAGAGAAAACCCACATCAACGGTTGCTTTGATATATTCCAAACAAATAAAGAAGCTTATCAATCATGCTCAAAAGTTCACATTAATCATGATAATTCCTCAACATTTCAGGAATACTGCAGCAACGAGTAGAATCACCAACCAGTGCAAATCCTGATAACAACAACAGATTGACAACATTCTTGAAGAATACAAGAACATATTTCAAGCACCAGATGGAGTACCTCTGCATTGTTAGGTAAAACACTCGATTGAACTTATTCTTGGTTCTTCATTACCTAATGCATCTGTTTACAGAAGATCCATTCTCGAAAATGAAGAGATTAGCAGACAAATCCAAGATTTGAACGACAAGGGTCATATCCACCCCAGCTCCTCTCCTTGTCAAATTCCAGTCGTCTTAGTTCCAAATAAAGATCGGACTTGGTGCATGTGCATCAACTATTGAGCTCTCAACAAAATTTCATTGAAGAACAGATACCCTCTTCTACGGATTGATGAACTCATCGACAATCTGGAAGGTGCTAAGTTATTTACGAAACTCGACCTCAAGTCTAGATACCACTAGATTCCAATAAAGTCCACTGATGTATGGAAAATGGCTTTCAAGACCAAGGAAGGATTGTTTGAATGGTTAGTCATGCATTTCGGCTTAACCAATGCACCTGCAACCTTTATGAGATATATGGATGACCTTCTAGGACCTTTCATCGATATATGTGCCATTCTCTATCTCGATGATATCTTGATTTTCTGTCAATCATGGAAAGAACATGTCCAACAAATTAGTCAAGTTTTCGACACTCTCCAGCAACATCGACTATATCTGAACATGCACAAATGCTCATTTGCGATGACCAGCATCAAACATTTGGGGTATGTAATTGACTCTATAGGCATTCATGTCGACCCAAAAAAAGTACAGATCCTCAAATATTAGCCCATTCCTCAAAACATTCATGAACTAAGAATTTTTCTTGGTTTGGCGAATTTCTATCGATGATTCATACTTGGCTTCAGTCACATTGCATAGCCTTTGAATCAGTTGATGAAAGGAAATGGGAAAACAGTCTTCAAATGGACACCGACACAACAAAAAGCTTTTGAACAAATCAAAAACAAGCTTTGTATTGCACCAGTACTTGTGTTACCTGATTTGCATCAGCCCTTTGAGATTGATATGGATGCATCGGCCTATGCCCTCGACACAGTGATCACTCAGTCAAGTCACCCAGTCGCATTTTACTCCAAGACTTCCAATGACACAGCTAGAAGGTACTTGACGTATGAAAAATAACTATACGTTATTGTGCAAGCTCTAAAGAAATGGAGACACTACATTCTTGGTAAGGAAACGGTCATCCTCAGTAACCATAAACCTTTGCAGTTTGCTCCTTCCTAGTCGAAACTATAGACAATGTGAGAACTCAAGTGAATTAATTACCTACAACAATTCCATATGGTAATTAAGTATCAAAAACGCAAATCCAATGCTGCGGCCGATTATCTCAATATACCAAACATTACTCTATTGTTTACAGTGATGAGTATGCAGGGTTATGACACCACTACTTGGCCACAATTGTATTTTCTAGACTACGATTTTTCTACAATCTATCGACAGCTTCAGACCGACAAGTTGTCAAATTCCAACTACTTCCTAAAAGACACCTTGCTATACAAGCTTGGATAACTTTGTGTATTGATCGATGACCACTAACAGTAGCTCATTTGGGACGCGCACTAAAACAAGAATGCAGGACATTTTGGAGTCACAAAAACACTTGTTATCCTCCAAAATTATTTCTACTGGAGTTGACTTAAATATGATGTAAACAAGTACATTTGATCACACGTGGTTTGTGCCATTACTAAACTATCGAATCAACAACAAGGACTATACACACCCATTCCAGTTCCTAGTCGACCATGGGAATCTATTTATATGGACTAGTTAACGAGATATCCTACTACCAAACATTAGAATGACGTGATACTAGTAGTAGTCCACATATTTTCCAAGATGGATATACTCATACCATGCAATAATATTATGCCAGCACAATAGGCTGCTCAGCTCTTCTTTGAACATGTGTGGAAATATTATGGCCTCCCGACGACCATTATTTTCGACAGAGATGCTATATTTGTCAGCACATTTTGGAAAAATCTCTAGAAAGATATCGACACGGGACTTTCTTTCTCGGCAGCATTCCATATGCAAACAGATGGACAAACAGAAGTTGTAAATTGCTTAGTCGTATAATTTCTTCACATGTGCAACCACAAGCATCATCGAACGTGGGATGACATCCTTCCATACATACAACACAGCTACAATCGTTCTCAACAGTAGCTCTATGGGAAAGAGTCCATTTGAGATCTGTAATGGATTTCAACCCTCAGTGCCTATCGACTTAATTAGTTCCTCGATGTAGTTGAACAACATAGACTTCGAAGGACGAGAAGTGGAGAAAGCACTGAATTTCAAAGATCAAATCTAAAACATTTAGAAGCAATCACATGAGATATTGCAATGAGCTAATGAAAAATCTAAGGCCCGGCACGGCAAGCATCGTATTCCTCATTCTTTCCAAATAGGGGATTAGGTTTGGTTACATATAAAGAAAGAGCGCTTAAATGGTCCATACAGAAAGATGAAACCTTTGCAATATGGTCCATACAGTATCCTTAAACAGATTAGAGAAAACTCTTTCCAGCTTGACATTCCTGCATTCCTTGGCCTACATCCAGTTTCAATGTAAATCTACTTCCACCATACCATGCACCATTGTTAGAAAATAACAACTTGTAGACAATAGAACACAAAGACATCCATCCAAATGTTTAGGAACCCTTTCTTTGCCACACCATTGTGGGATGACGCATACACCATAAAAGGACGTAATCCATTCCCTTGTTTCAAGTGGCTAAAGCTAGAAAACTCCCCATGCAAGGTAAATGGTACTCTGCTACTAAAGTAGCCAACAAGTTTCCTCACCTGAACGAATACATAATGGAGACCATTGTTTCTTAAGGAAGGAGGAATGATCCAACCCACAGCAGAGAGGTTCACCTTCAACAGGTCTGCCTCGATATGTTCATTTGACAAGTTCAACTTCGAAAGGTCCACCTTGACATGTTCATTCGACAGGTTCTCCTAGACAAGTTTGCCTCGACATACATCATACCAACATGCTCTGCAACGGTTGAAATTCTGAATCATTATAAGTTCTTTTGTAACTAAACGTAGTGAGTAGTAACCCAAGTGTCTCAGCATCCTTTATAAGCATGTACATTAATGTAATATATCATCTTTCTGATAAATAGAAATATGATTCTTCCATCTTCCATGGAGCAGAAGCAATAAATTGGTTCAAATTCTTGCATATTGTCTGTGTGTATATTTCTTGTCTACCTAGTATGTTTCCTTCTTTGTTGTTTCTTTTTATATGCTTCTGCCATAACAGACCTCAACACATTCAGTCGAATGTTGTCCTTGACATGCACCTAGGTACGGCTTGGATCACTCATCTTAGTGTAGTTCTGGTATCTTATACGCAAGTTCTACGAGATCCAGATAAACCTCCTGGTTGGTGGGGTTGTTCATAACATACACCCTAAGCATGTCTTCCAAAATCTGGTTTACCCATTATGTCTTCCTATCCGTCGACGGGTGGTAAGCAATACTAAATTTTAACTATTTCTATAATCCAGAGAATAAGGATCTCCAAAAGTTTCTGGTAAACTTTGTGTCTCGATCTGAGAAGATTGCCTTGGGTATCCCATGTAATCTGAATATCTCCTTTAAGAAGATGTCAGCAATGTTAACTGCCTTGTAGGTTGAATTTACTGGGATGAAGTGTTTCACTTTCAATAACTTTTCAAACACTAAAAAGATAAAATCATTTTGCTTATTCCTCTTTGGTAGACCTGTAATAAAATCCATACTAATGACCTCCCACTTCCATTCCGGAATGGGTAACGGTTGCAGCAATCCTGAAGGATGTTGGTGCTCAGCTTTGACTAGCCGACATTCTTGACATTTTGCGATAAACAACGCTATGTTGGCCTTTAAATTAGGCTAGAAAAAGTGTTTCTTTACTGCATATATCATATTTTGATCTCCCGGATTCCCTGAGTAGGGTTTCCGATGAAATTTCATGAGGATGTTGGACCTGATGTCCCCTCCTTTCATAACACACAATCTTTCTTTGGACCATAATAGTCCGATCTTGTCTACCTTATACTATTTTTGTTGTTGAAACAACCTGTCCTCTTGGACCTTCTTCAGGATTTCAACATAGAAATGGTCAACCCCATTTTCTGTTTTGATCCTCTCATGCAAATCTGAATCGTTTTCACTTAAAGTTACCTCATATAACATATGAGCTCGTTGGCTTAAAGCATTGACAATTTTATTCTCCTTTCCCTTTATTTGCTTTAACTCGAAATGGTACTCGCTAAGGAAGGCCAACCATTTGGCTTGCTTGGAATTTACATATGGCTGATCAAATAAATACTTCAGACTCATGTTGTTTGTCTTCAGAAGAAATTTCTTCCCCATGAGATAGTGCCTCCACATCTTCAAGGAGTGGACAATGACTGCTAACTCAAGATCGTGGGAGGGATAGTTTTCTTCATGTTCTTTTAACTTATGCGACTCGTACCCAATCATGCAATCATTTTGCATGAGGACTCCTCTAATTCCTTCATTGCTCACATCCGTGCAAACAACAAAATCCCAATGGGGATCTGTAATTCATTGTATCAGTATAGTATTCAAAATTTGTTTAAGCTTATGAAAACTTTCCTCACACTTGGTTGTCAATAAGAACTTGTTTTCATTCTTTTGTACGGAGGTCATGGGACAGGAAATCCTCAAAAAGTTCTCAATGAACTTTCGGTAGTAACCCGCTCATCCCAAAATGACCTAATGTCAGTGACACAGGTAGGGGTATGCCAATCCTCTATGGCTTTAATATTTTCTGGGTCAACAACTATCCCCTTCTCAAAGATGATGTGACCTAGGTATTGTATTTGTGGTTTGTTAAAATCACATTTACTAAACTTAGCGTAAATCTGGTGTTCTCGTAACACCTGTAGTACTATGCGGAGATGCTCCGCGTGTTCTTATTTAGAGTAAACTAGGATGTCATCTATAAAGATCAATACAAATTTATCTAGGTTTTTACTGAAGATATTGTTCATCATGCACATAAAATTTGTAGGTGCATTAGTTAACCCAATTGGCATTAGTACAAACCGTAGTGGCCTTATTGCGTTCAAAATGTTGTTTTATGTATATCTTCATCATGGATCCATACCTAATGGTATCTGGACCACAAGTTGATCTTTGAAAAGATCTTGGCTCTTTCGACTTGATCGAACAAGTTATCGATCCTAGGGTGTGGGTAACGTTTTTTATGGTCATATTCTTAAGTTGGCTGTAATTGATGCACATCTGCATCGTACCGTCCTTCTTCTTTATGAAAAGTATAGGTGCTCCCCAAGGGGACACACTAGGTCGGATATAACCCTTCTCAATCAACTCCTGTAACTACAACTTGAGCTCCACCAATTCGGGTGCACTCATCCAGTATGGGGCTTTTGAAGTTGGGACTGACCCTGGTGTCAGTTCTATGGAAGAATCTAAGTCTCATTTTGGTGGTAATCCTGGTATTTCCTCAGGAAATACATCTTTAAATTCTATGAGAACCTAAAAGTCCTCGATGTGATGCTCTGTCTCAGCTTCTACATCCCGGATGTTTACCACAAACAGCTTGCGGCCTTTCCTAATGCACTTCTTTGCTTGTAAGGAATATATCTTCCTAATGGAAACCTTCTTAGGTAAACCCTGAATCTTAGTCGGATTCCCTTGGCTATTTGTGCACAAGATTGTCTTGTTTAGAAAATAAAGAATGAGATGGTGTTGTTCCAACCAGTCCATGCCAATAAGTACGTCATACAATCCTAAGGGTAAAATATTCAAATCTATTTTAGTGGGAAAACCGTTCAAGTTTACCTCGCAATCTCTAACTGTTTCGGAAACCCTTCATTTCATACCCATGGCTAATTGTACCATCCATGATTTCTGATGTTTAACTTTGTCTATTTTATATGTCTCAACAATCTTAGGTGATACATAGCTTCAAAAAGCACTAGAATCAATCAAAATTGAAATAGAAGTGTTTGAAACCTTACCTTCTATTTCGACCAACTAAAGATGTATAAATTCTCGGTGTGCTAGCTATGCCCTCTACCATTGGGTCTTCTTGTAGTTATGCAAGACTCCATTAGTCTTGTTTTTACAATCTCTGGCATAATGGGGCCCTTGGAATTTACAGCATTTGATTTGCAGTGAGGAAGAATTCGCTCCTCCATTTGTTGTTGGTCTATTGGCATTTGGTGCAGGCACATTTGGCTTTGTACCTGTCTTGTTGAATTTCTTATTGGCTGGAAAACTATTGTTCTATTTTCTGTAAGGCAGAGGGTTGAAACCCAGTTTGCAATTGTCCAAGAAGGGTCTAGGACTATCTCAAATTTTTTTGATGTTTTAATTCCTTAGTTTCCCATGCTCGTAACAAAGTCTAGCTTTGTGTAGGGTAGTGTCCAGAGTTTTAGGCATGTCAAACTCAATTCTCTCTCGAAATTAGGAGGAAGACATCATAAAACCTGTTGTATCTTTACCTTTTTGTCCTTGATATAAGGTACATAATATAACAGATCCAAAAATATGTTAATGAAAGCATTCATGGTCATGGAACCCATCCTTAACTCATGAAATTCCTTTACTTTCCTATCAAAGAATCTTTTAGTCATGTATTTCTCCTGAAATATTCTCTAAAATTTACTCCATCGAATTTCTCTTACCTCATCATTCTTAGTATGCTTAAGGTCTCTCCACCATCTAGTTGTTTTTCCATTAAAATAATAGGTGGCTAGATGGGATTTCATTTCACTAGAGTAGTTGTGTACTCGGAATTATTTGCTCATGCCTAGAAGCCATTCTTCACCTTTCTCCTCATTGTTCATCTCTCGTTCATAGGTTGGGGCTCTTATCTTTGTGAACTCTCCTTGGAGGTTGTCATCATTCCTTTGTTTCTTTCTGCAAGGAGAAAGGGAATTATCACTGGAAAGACTATGATAATCTCTTTCTAGAGGTTCAGGTGTGTGTTCTTCTTTTCCTTCTTCTTTTGGGATGCTGCCCTATTTACAATAAAAATATTTCTTAGATGTATTGGTTGAATGAGTAGGATTTCCATGCGGGCTTCCTCCCATCATGTTCTGAAGTAAATATTCATTTATTGCTTTCTTCTCTTTTCTTTCATTCAAATTATCATCCTTAAAGATTTGTAAGTTTGCTTCCATCCTATGTATGGTTTTCAGTATATCAAAATTTAATTCAACCGCTAGTTCTCCTTCCCATTTGGGGGTATTTAGATTTCCTTTCTAGTTGTTGTATTCTTCTGTATTCATGACTGAACTGTTCTTTAATACTGCAATTAAAATATTTAGTAACAAACAATTTTTTGTTAGTTAACAAAATTTCAAAATACACTTTTGAAATGTTTTATTTCCGCAATGAATGTTTTGGTATTTCCCATTTGTTTTCTTAGTGTTTGAATCTCGGATCTGATACCACTTGTAATGTCCCTAAAATTCATAAATAAATGAATAAAATCATAGACTAATAAAATACTAATTCAAGGACATCGTTAAAACTTCTGCGGAATAAAACTTGATTGTATACTGAACCTAAGTTTCGTAAATTGCTTTCCCTCTATGTGTTTCGATGTGTATGATGATGTTTTACATGATGTTGTTCTATTACTTTGACATGTTTGTATGTTTAGTTTTCATGTCTATTAGTTGTGGGCATTTTTCGATGCTTATATTATGCTACATTTTACTTTTACTTTACATGTCTTTCAATTCCTTTATATTTTTATTTAATAATATGTTGAGCTACCTCTATATGTCAAGGGGTGGAGTGGCAGGGTTCTACCCCTTTAGGGTCCACTCGAAAAGGTAAGGATTCTTGTTTCTATGGGGTTTACTTAGTTCGTCATTAACTAATGCAGGCTCCTATTTTCTTGTGCAATCTATTTCATCGGTGAACTCAATCCTATGATCGTAGCGACAAAACGTCATATATCTTCAGCAAGCTATATCTACACTACATTATTCCTTTGCATAATTGTGTGAAAAGAGGACTAAATGTTAGATTTTCTTAAGATTTGATTAGATTATCTAGGATATTTATCTGAAAGAATAACAAGTGCAACAAAATGCATTAAAGGTAAAAGATACACAAGACACAAATATTTTTCATCGAGGAAACCATAAAGGAGAAAACCCCACAAAATTATTCAGAATAATAAGATGATCAAAAGCAATAATAAGAAATGAACAACGGTTATCTTTCTCTCCTCCTATGACTGTCTCTCTCTCTCTCCAAACGCCTTAGAGAGTGTGTGTGGTGTGTATAAATGAGGGATAGTGCCTCCCTATTTATACCATTTCAAGTCACTAACCAAATATAATACTCGAGCCTACATGTCATCTCACATGGGGCCCACTTCTCCTAGAGAGACCACAATTACATATTACATGATGTTACACTAGGGACTATTGCCCCAACTTACAATGGAGGTTGTACCTCAAGTTCTAGACACAATTTATACATCCCGTAAAGGGGTAACACACATCCCCAATGGGGGTAAAACAACATACAATGATAATATACATCAGAATATCTTTCGAAGTTACAATACATCAACACTCCCTCTTAACTAGGAAGGTATTCTCTCTCAACATAGTCATCAACACATATGGCCAGGTCTTCATAGCATCATCATCATCACAGAGTCATAGAGTCTTCAACATAGCTTCTGCCATCATTTTCTTATAATTTGATCATCATCCCATACTATCTATCATCAGAAGTTTCTACAGCTCTAGCCCTTTTTCATGTTGGATATAGGCCTAGTCCTCTGCCAGGTCTTCATCTAAAGTGCTAACCATTTTTCATGTTGGATGTAGGCCTAGTCCTCTGTGTAGGTATTCATCATCTCTGTGAGAAATCCATCAAGTAGGTACATCCCAGGACCTATTATATGCCTCTTGCAAAACCTGTGTACCCTACTATTGTCTTCATCATCTCATCGTCACATGGATCATAGCCTAGATACACATACCACAACACTTACATTCATTGGCATGGTAAGACACACCTACTACCATCCGAGAAAAGGATTCAGCACTTACATCCATCGACATGGTAGGACACACCTACTACCATCCAAGAAAGGCTCTAGCACTTACATCCACTGGCATGGTAGGACACACCTACTACCATCCTAGGAAAGGCTCTACACTTACATCCACCGGCATGGTCGGACACACATACTACCATCTGGGGAAATGATTTGCACTTACATCCACTGAAATGGTAGGACACACCTACTACCATCTGAGGAAAGGTTCTTCACTTACATCCGACCATGGGAGGCCCAGCCTACCACCATGTCGAAAGGGCTCAACACTTACATCCAACCATGGGAATACCAACCTGCCACCATTTCGAAAAGGCTATGCACTTACATTCGACCATGGGAGGCCCAACCTGCCACCATGTCGAAAAGGCTCAGACTAACATACGACCATGGGAGGCACAGCCTTCCACCATGTTGGAAAGGCTCAGCACTTACATCTAACAATGGGAGGCCAAACCTGCCACCATGTTGGAAAGGCTCAGCACTTACATCCAACCATGGGAGGCCCAACCTGCCACCATGTTGGAAAGGCTCTTGGATTCATCACTTCCCCTTGGAAGGAACCTCAATCTGAATTACACACTAGAGATTCACTCCTCCTCTCTACATCATACAAAAATGCAACTCATATCAATCAAATCAAATAGTAGTTTCAAAAGAAACATACTACCTCGTAAATATCCAAGCAAGTGGAAACATATTTTACCTCATTTGTACTCAGTGCCATGCAGGACTCCATCCTCCCAAAACAATAGCCCATATTAGATCTCAAACTGAAGAAACAACCAAAGGTGCTCTTCTTCTCAGTGATTCTACCAATCCAAATGAACATAACCATGCAGGTTAGTCTTTTGATTCATATAATACTTGAGCCCATACTAAACTGTACCCTTCAGGTACCTCACTGCATGCTTTGCAACCACGTGAGCATGTCTCGAATCCGTTGAGAACTAGCTAAGTTCGTTCACAACAAAGCATGTGTTTGGTCTTGTATTCGTCAGGCACATTAATGAACAAGTCATCTGACAATACATCATGGCATCAACTGTATCTGATAAATCATCACTCAATAGCTTCAGGTTCAATGCCATAAATGTGGCCATGTCCTTGCAATCCATCATCCCTAACCTCTTCAGGATCTCCACTTCATACTTCCCTTATCTAAGGGAGATTCCATCCACACTCTGCCACACATCCATTGCTAGAAAGTAGTGCATCATGCCCAAGTCCTTCATCTAAAACTTGGAAGCAAGCTTCCTTCTTTCATCTTTAATGAGTTCATCTTTTCCTGTCAGGAATAGCTCATTGACATATAACAAGAGCATCAGTGGTCTTCCACCTTCAACCTTGATGTAAATGTTGGAATTCACTTTATTCTTAGTAAATCCTAGAGCCATAAGTAAGCTTCCCATCCTGTCATACCATGTTGAACCTCAGGATATTCTGCAGTCACTCCCTCTAAAGCTGACCAACATTCTCCCTCTGCATTTCATACTCTATGTATTGAAACCTTCTGTAATGTAGCGATAAGTAGCTTCCTCTACTACTAATATTCTATGTATCCATATAGGGTCACTAGATACCAAGATCCTCTATATTGAACTTTGTTGAAATTTTCTTCTCACACCCATATGTGAGCTTGTACAATGGCTTCTTTAATTTGAAGACATGAGTCTTCCTGTCATGTGTCTCAACTCCCAGTGGCTGCAAATGTCTCTTCATGGTCTATGCTTTCTTTCTGTGAGAAGCCTTGTGCTACGAATCTTTCCTTGTATCCCACGATGTTTCCATATAACGGTATGCTAGATCTTGTATATCCATATGGAAGACCCTACAAACTTCCATTCAGGTCTTGACACCACATCCTATACATCATTCTTCTTGAACCGGTACTCTTCGATCATAGTCTCCTTCCCTTTCTTCTTCTCTACTTCTTCATGGCTAGAAGGCTCTGCATTAATGATGCCACTCAACAATGTCACATAACTAGAGTGTGTCTAAGGCCTCTTTCTTTGTTTGGAAGTATCATCATACTATTCTTCATCTTGGATTATTTCTCGTGCCCAAGGTGGTCTTCATCTACCATTCTCGTTATATTCTTCTGAAGATCTTTCTTTCTATATGGTGTCTTTGACCCGAGAATCTTTAGTTTCCTCTTCTGAAATGTTGTTACCTGTCCTTTGGAATGATCTACAATTCAAGTTCAGTTACATGATTAGAAGCATATCATAATTTCCAAAACATATTAATAGTGACAAATATATGTCACGTAGCCATGCGGCTATCTTAGCCAATGCTACAACATTCATTCATATAATGTATACATACAGTAACTTCAAGATGCATTCTACCCTACTGTCATTAAGAGTGTGTACTACTCCTAATATGTCAACGAACAGGTTTTAATCTAGATAAGTAGTAATGGAATGTTGTACAACATCATTGACTTCTTACCCATCATGTGCAATTGAATAGTATAAATGCAAATACTCAAACATGCATAACACATCAACAGAATATAAACAATTTCATAACCAAACAATATCATGAAATGACAATTGAATACTTATCTTTATTTGTTTCATGGGTAGACTCCTTATTGAGCCTTCAATTTCACCATCTTCTTCATTCATAATAGCATCATTTCTTATCCAAATGATAAGATGGATAAGAGGTTCTTCAAGAATTGAGTCACTTTATATTCCTCGTCGCTTGAGGGATCTTCTTTGAATTGTGAGAGCTTGATATTCAATTTCTCCCATCTTCTCTTCTCTTATTATGAGTCGAGCTTCTTCTTGTGTGCACTCTTCCCAAAGTCTACTGAAAGTAATCACTTCCTTCTAGTGCACATTTCTCGAATGAATGATGATCTTAGGAGGCCATTCAAGGTGGTTATGACAATATCTTATTCTTCTTCGATTGTGTCTTCGTAGAATCAAACACTTTCGTTTGGTGTCTTAAGGATGACACATGAGGGATGAGATTATCTTTAATAGAATCTGCAATGATTCTCTTGGCTCTAGACTTAGCCTCGTCTCCCTCTAGCTCCTAGAACTTTCTTACTGAAATACTGATCGAAGTCAATGTCTTCAAGGATTATTGATCTCCTATACTTCCATACTTGGAATTTTTTAGCTTCACCAAGATTTTTATCAAGCTGGTGTGATTAGTCATTTTGAAATGAGAACCTCAAATGTAAATACAAAAAAATTTAGATCTTACTGATTTGAGGTGTCTATCCTGGTTTTGGAGCTGGTTGATCTAGGCTTGTTAGAGAAACCCTAAATTTCAAAAGTTGGAATTTTAAACTTATGATTGGATAGAAATATGGGTCTCTTCAAGGCGAGTTGTCCAATGTACTCCTTTTCTGAAAACAGTGGAGCGAAGCTCCTGAAACAGGAAGCCCTAGTTTTCCAATTTCTTCTGCAAAAATGATTGATATTGCTTCTGATGTATCTCTGAAGGTTTGGATCCTTAAGGTATGAAACTTATCTCTCTGATATCGTGATAAGTATTCTTTCCAACCCCATAGTTTAGAGTAGAAATGGAATCTCCAAGTGGGACTTATGCTAAGTTTGTCAAGGTGACTATTTTGGGGACTGTTCAGCAGAGAGAACTTGTACGGACTTCCACGTGTCATTGTTTCACATTCTGGGTCTGAAAAAATTACCAAAGAAACATAAATCCATTCCCTACTTGAAACATCTTGCGAAATTATGTTTGGACCTTCCTATTCCGAGATATAACAAATATCCCTAGGTCACTTGTTTATGAATGTATTCTGAAGGAAGCTGGAACCTTGATTTGGAGGAACCATATCTCTTGAAGTATAGAAAATCTGAGGCTGAAATTTTTACATAGTGTACAGCACAAATTTCTATTTGGCTTGTAAATATTTAGGCTTCTAATTATCCTTCTCCAATATCTCATTATAGTGAAATTTCTAGGATTACTAAATTTAGTCTTCTAGGGTTTTCAGGCATGAAACCCTAATTTCCATTAGCTTCCATTGCAGTTGTATTTTGGATGTACAATGAAATTTCTCTGATTCACAAAATTATACCACCAATAGATGCACCCTAGTGAGGAGAGTTAACCTATCCCTCCTTTCTTGATGATCTGTGGAGAGAACACCTTCAACTAGGAATCCCTAGTTCCTGCAACTGCACAGTGCCTTCTTTTAGAGAGGCTCTGATACCATGTTAGATTTTCTTAAGATATGATTAGATTATATAGGATATTTATCTAGAATAATAACAAGTAAAACAAAATGCATAAAAGGTAAAAGATACATAAGACACAAATGTTTTTCATCAAGGAAACCATAAAGGAGAAAACCTCCAAACTTCTTCAGAATAGTAAGATGATCAAAAGTAGTAATAAGAAATGTCTAGCAGTTATATTTCTCTCCTCCTATGATTTTATCTCTCTCTCCAAACACCTTAGAGAGTGTGTGTGGTGTGTATAAATGAGGGAGAGCGCCTCCCTATTTATACCCTTTCAATTCACTGACCAAATATAAGACTCGAGCCTACATGTCATCTCACATGGGGCCCACTTCTCCTAGAGAGACCAAAATTAAATATTACATGATGTTACACTGGGGACTATTACCCCGACTTACAATTGATATTGTAACTTAAGGTCTAGACACAATTTAAACATCCCATAAAGGGGTAACACACATCGCCAATGGGGGTACAACAACATACAATGATAATATACATCAAAATATCTTCCGAAGTTACAAATACATCAACACTAAAGTCCTAAGCCTAAACTATACCTAAATCCTATGGGAATAAAGTTTATGAGATTATATGTATGCAAGCTTATAAACTTATTTGTTTAAACTATATGCGAGGTTTTTCAAACCTTATATGCATTATAATATATGCTTGAACTATATGGTATAATGGGTTTATGTTTATGGCATAAACATATGCCATCGAAACTTTGTAATAGCATGAAGGTGGACGGTTTAAGACTTAAGCGATGTGATTTAGTAAACGATGGTGTATTTGACATGATCCCAAACTATAATAGAGTGGGTTTTGATCTAAACGATAGTGGTGGATAGAGTGGCGAATTTATTGAACCTTGGGAAGCATGGGAAGAATGCCTTAAGCGTTGTGTAGGGTTTGTTATCATTCATTTGGTTTTCGATGGTGGAGGAGAGGGTGGTCTCGTGCTCCTAGTGCAAGATGTGCTTCTCATGCTGCGCTAACAGCAGGATTCCATGCTTTTGGAATAGGTATGCATTAGTGTTGGTCTACACTTGTATTGTTTGTTTGGTTTTTTGGGTTTCCAAATTCATACTTCTGATAAATGTTTTGGGTCTGTGTAGGTGGGAAAGGTGTGGCACTCATCATAGCTTGAGTGCAGTGCCATAGGTTTCTTGCGCAACCAATATCTAGCTAATCCCTGAAATTGGAAATGGCCTTTACAATGCTATGTATTTTAGTAGAGGATTCGAGCTTTGGGAGGGGGAAATGCATCGTTGATTCATTTCGTTGGTTGGGGTTTTGATAGTTTCTTAGAATTTAAATATGTGACTGTGTATCTTCTTCATGGCTCTTCCATATGTAATTTTTGGATAAATGTTTGACTGTAAATAGCTTGGGTCGGTTATGTGTATGAATTTATCATTTTGCAACAGTCTGTATTTGGTTTTATTTAACTTAATGGGAAGCTTATGTTTGGGTAAGGACTTTGCATTTACTATTATGATGTGTTTTTTTTTGTATTTACAGTTCCATTGCTTGCAGTGGAACTCATCATGATTCGACTGTGTTTAAAATTAAACTTATGGTAGTAGTGTGTGGTGAATAATCGTGGATGCATTGGTTTATTAATAATGTGGTTGGGTTTACTTTGAGGCCGTAAGAATGAAGCTTGGCTTGAATCTTAATGTGGATATACGACCTAGTTTTATTTATTAAAATATAATTTATGGTTTAAAAATTTGACTGTGCATATGATGTATAAGAAAAGGGTGTAGCTCTGTTTCATTGTTGTTTATACAGTTGGTTATATGGCACCTTTATGGGAAACCTTAGAGGCGAGACCCTCAGTAAATGCTATAACTTATATGTGTTTGAGTGGTTTATTGGAGACTACATGATTCGATCCTGGGCTATTAATTGATTAAACTTGTGGTTTGATAATGTGATTTCATGGTTTAGTTAATGGGATTCCACTAGCGCAATTCGTAGGGAATGATTATGTCTTTATATTTTAAATATGTAAGTGGTTTGTTTCAATTCATTGTTTATCGTTTGATTTGTAATTTATTAAATGAATATATAAAGGCCTGCAACCAATCCTGGATAGGATTCGATGCCTGGGCTCAGGTAACGATTCTTGGAAATGTTTTAATGTTTCCATAGTATGGTTTGGATATGATTTATTAGGCTTAAATGTAAATTTGTTTTAGTCTCTCTTCCTTCTTGATTTGAGTGAATTTGATGGCTGTGTATTCTTTTAATACTATGGATTGCAGTGTTTATTTAATGTGCTAGTTAGTATAAATTCTTAGGTTTATAAATAATTATGAGATGGAAACAAAAGCGCTTTCACTGTCAATATGAAATCTTCCAACATTCTCGATATGGTCTAATGTTTAAGAGATTTGATCTTGTATTTGTTGGTTTCTTTAAATTTGTAGTTATTAGTAGTTTTTAAATGTTTTGGACAGGGTTTAAATTAAGGAGTTTAGAGACTTTATCTCTGGTCTGTATATTTATAATTTATAAATGGTTTATTTAAATTTTTTGAGGCAGAGTTCTAAATAATGTTCTAGTTTCAAGGGAGGAATGAGTTTATTTAGTTTTAATTACTATTATGGTTTACTTTACCTAGACTTATGAAACCTATGGTTTAAATTTACAATATTGTTTGAGCAAGGTCCAGTAGCTAGTTATCTTAATAACTAGGGTTTAAATCTAAGATATATTGTTTGACAATTCAATCTTTCTAGAACTCGTTTAAATCAAACTAAGAGAAATTAAACTATAAATTCCTATCTAGGAAATAATGGTTGAGTTTAAGTTTAAGCAAATAAATCAACCTGTAATATAAAATATATCCCTAGAGTTTATATATAAATAGTTCAGACTAAGTTTCTATAAATAAATGGAAACCTAGCTAAAGCATGCATACAATGTGCATATTTCTAATCAAGATTATAAACCCTACTTAGTAAAATCTATAAGAATTTAGAGAAGGTAAAAACCTCATACCTACAATTTGTAGTTTATTAATGGCTAGAACCCTGCACACTTAAACACATGGAATTAATAAGAAATTTGACAATTCTGACCTCGGATCTATCAACCGAATAACTTGGGAACTACCACGTTCCACCCAACCATGACCTGAAACCATTCCTAGTTTTAGTATGGATCCCCCCAAGCCAGTTCCAACATGCAAGTAGTCTAGAGCTCCTAAAGGTAAGGCTTCACCTATCTGGAATATCAAGTTCTGTACCAGATTGCTTTGCTTTTGGAAATGCTCTCCAAAATTATTAGGAAAAATAATGATCAGATCCCTAATCCTTTCTTTGGCTTGGGTCTTTATAGACAAGTGGTAGGGGAAATGGAAGTTAAACTTCGGTCAGATCAAGAATCATTTATTTTCTTGAAATAATATTTTTAATTGATTTATGTGAAGTTTAATAATTTATTATACTTTAACTTATGAACTCCTTTACTAGTTCGTACTTTGACTCTTTTAGGATTAAATATTTATTTAATTACTTTTAGAAAATAATAACATATAGATTATTTATTAATTATTATAGTTACTGTTATTCACTTACATTTTTTATAGGTACTTACCCTTTTAATCATAACATATAAAGCTATATCTATACATATATTATTGTTAACATTTACTTTAGTCATTATATAGCATCATCCCAATCACATGGTACTTTCATTAGCATATAATCATTTCTTTTATTAATGCCTTCATGTAGGGTTGGTTAACTAAGTTAGGCAGCTCTAAACATCCTTGCATGTTGGATTACCTCATATATCATGGTAGTTCTTCAGTACTTGATGAGAAGTAGAAATTCGAATTTCATTTAATTAACTTAAAAATAAGTAAGATGAGGTCGATGTTTATCACAGTTGTTTTCACTCAACATAATTAATTTTCAATAACTCATAGCGTTATTCAGATCCCACACTTAACGCTAAAAATTGGGAGCTACACTTAGTGCAATTCCAGAGCCTCTCACTCAACACTAATGCAAGGATGTACTTGTATAATACACCTAGGGATACAATGGACAAAGATCCAATGTTTCAGATCTTATGCTCAACATCAATTTGGAATGCTCTAGGGCTTATGCCCAACACTTCCAATTCTCATATTTCATGTGGTTCATAGCTTATGCTCAACACAAAAATTTCATAACTCATGTGCTCCAGAGCTGGCACTCAACACAAACATAAAAACACTCATGTGCTCTAGAGTTCATGGTCAACACAAACATTTCATAACTCATGTTCTCTAGAGCTGGCGCTCAACACAAACATAAAATAACTCATGTGCTCTAGATCTCGCACTCAACACAAACATCAAATCACTCATGTGCTCCAGAGCTCGCGCTCAACACAAAATCTCATCAATCATGTGCTTCAGGGTCCATGACCAACACATACAATCGCATACATGCTAAATAAAACATATGCATTGGCTTATGCTAAATATTTCTAACAAATCATCATACTCATGTGCAGTGGGGTATTACGCCCAATATACAAAATATAAACATCAAAGCAACATCATGTGCAATGGGACTTATGCCCATTAGTGTTAGGTCAAAATTCGAGATATTACAAGAGTATGCGTTGTTTTCACACAAGAAATTTCAGACTAGTCTCTCTTATAGTGCACAAAAAAGAACTTTATCACTAATAAAATTCACTAACACACATTTTGTAAACATGAATTACAATCTCTATAAATATAGTTTGATAGCAGCAGATGCAAATGAAAACATGGAGATGTAAGAGGGGAAACATGGCAATTTCATAATAGCAAATGGCGGAAACAATTATTCGAATAAGAGGCCCCTCTAGCTATCACATGCATGCAAAAAAATCAGGCATTAGTTCCTTCAATATCCACCTTAATTTCAATTTTGAGGGTTCCTAGTTGTGATCCAAGTTCCTCCAATTTATGTTTTGAAAGAGCCTTAGTAAAAATGTCTGCAAGCTGATCTTTAGATTTACAAAATTCAAAAAAGAGAAATTCTTGTTGGGAAAGCTCTCTAATGAAGTGATGGAGAATATCAATGAATTTGATCTTGCTGTGAAAAACTAGATTCTTTGTCATGGAGATATTACTTTGATTACCGCAGTAAACTTTGATGGGTTTACATACTTCCATTCCCAAGTATTCCACCAACCTTGACAACCAAATGGCTTGTGTACTTATTCATGATGCAGCAAGATATTATGCTTCTGTTGTAGATAGTGCAACAATGGGTTTCCTTTTTCTACTCCAAGAAAAAAAAATTCCTCCAAAGAGAAAAGCATATCCAGAGGTACTCTTTCAATCATCCAAGATGCCTACCCAATCTGTATCTTTGTATACTACAATATTTGAATCATTAGTAGAGGTATAAAACAATCCATAAAATTTAGTACCACTTACATATCTGAGAATCCTTTTGGTTGCTTGCCAATGGGACTCATGAGGTTGATGCATGAATCTAGAAACTAGACTTACAACAAACATAATGTCTAGTCTACTGGATGTCAAATACATAAGGATTCCAATCAGGTATCTATAAAGGGTAGCATCACAAAGTGGGCTTTCATCATAATTCATCAATTTAATCCCAACCACAAGAGGAGTGCTCACATGTTTACAATTTTGCGTGATAAACCTATTCAACATGTCTTCAATATATTTATCTTGACAAATAGATATACCTTCCATTGTTTATTGAATTTGTAACCCTAATAAATACTACACTTCTCCCAAATCAGACATTTCAAATTCGTATTTCATTGCCTCTTTAAATTCCTCCATAAGTGAAAATGAGGTGCTAATGAGGATTAAATAATCGTCATATAAACAAAGGATGATTGAGTTTGACCCAACAACCTTTTTGTAGACAACATTCTCAAAAAAACATTTAACAAAACCAAGATCATGAAGATAGTCATCAATTCTAGAGTACCAAGCTCTAGGGGCTTGCTTAAGACCATAAAGTTCCTTCTTAATCCTATAAAATTTATGTTATTTATCGTCAATAATGAAACCCTTAGGTTGATCAACATAAAATTCTTCCTTCAAATATCCATTTAAGAAAGCATATTTAACATCCATTTGATAAACAGTTACTTTAACTGAGATGCAATGGAAAGAAATGTCCTTACTGTTTCCATTCTTTCTACAAGAGAAAAAGTCTCATAATAATCACATTAGAGGAAAATTCAACTCAAAATGGGCAACCTAAAAAAATTAATAAAATAATAGTTAAAATAATAAAATAATATTTATTAATTTTGGAGGAAGAAAAGAAAAAAACTATTTTTTTGTTTGTATTTTTGACATATCTCCCCTTGTTTTTACTCAAATTTCGATCGAGAGAGATTGTTGGATGTGGAATTAAATTCTGCATCCAACGAATACCCACTCAACATACTTTTGACGAACCCCGCTACCCCAAAAACAAGAAATACCTGAAAAAATGTGATGATGACATCATCATTATGTTTTTTCAGGTATTTCTTATGTTTGGGGTAGCGGGGTCCACCAAAAGTATGCCGAGTGGGTACTCGTTGGATGCGGAATTTAATTTTGCATCCAACGAGCTCTTCTGATCGAAATTCGAGTAAAAACACGGGGAGATATGCTGAAAATACAACAAAAAAAAAGTAGTTTTTTAATGATACCTATCCCCAAATTTATATTAAAAAAATGTTTAAGACCTATACGGTATTTCAAATTTAAAGCAATTTCATTGGCTAACACATGATGACATGGAATTTGAGTTAAAGTTAAAAGGCCCATTTTGAGTTGAAATTTCCTCTAATGATGCCTTCATGTTGCACATATCCTTGTGCAACCAAATGTGCTTTATGTTTTGAAATGTTTCCATCCATATTAAATTTAAGTTTGTAAATCCACTTTACACCAATAGTGGATTTTCCATGAGGAAGATCACCTAACACCCATGTGTCATTTTTCTGTATTTGTGAAATCTCATATTCCATGGCTTGCATCCATAATTCATTAGAACAAGCTTCATTAATATTGAAAGTTTCAATGTGTGCTGAAGAAAGAAGAGAAAAATTATGATCAGCATACCTTGAGTTTTTATATATTTCTTTTAAGCTTCTTGTTTTTCTAGGAGGACTGAATGGATATATTGCTTGAATTTCAACATGAGTTCTTATTGTTAGAGAAGATGAAGATACCCTCAATGGAGAACTCTATGAAGGTGAGCCCATATATCTTGTTGTAGAGGGATGCAAAGACTCATCATTATTGTCAAAAATTAAGCCTTCAATATGTGGATTCATCACTTTAAATTCTCCTTCATTCATGAAATAAGCTTCACCTTCATCAAAGATCACATCTCTACTAACATAAAGCTTATTGTTAAGTGCATCATGATATCTATAAGCCTTACTTTCTTCTGGATATCTAATGAAAACACATCTTAAATATTTTCCATCTAACTTATGCATTTGTTGACCAGGAATATAAACAAAGCATGTAGACCCAAATATTTTAAAATGAGAAACATTAGGATTTCTATAAAACCAGGCTTCATAAGGAGTAGAATATTTTACCATGTTTGTAGAACTTTTGTTGAGAATATATATGGCTGAATGGACTACATCTTCCTAATACATGTTTGGAAAACATGTTTCTCTCAACATGCATCTGGCCATTTCTACCATTGTCCTGTTTTTCTCTCTGCAACTCCATTTCCTTGAGGAGTGTAAGCAGTAGTTAACTCCTTAATGCCATGTGAGCTGCAGAATTCCTTAAATTCATTGGAGGTGAACTCTCCACCTCGATCAATTCTCAAGACTTTCAAATAATATCATGATTCCTTCTCAACACGAACTTTAAACTTTTGAAAACAACTAAAATCTTGAGATTTATGACTTATGAAGTAAACCATAATCGTCTACAAATAATAGAAAATACTTGTTGTTTCCAAGTGACAAGGTTTGCATAAGGCCACAAATATCTAAATTTACTAAAGCCAATGGTTCATATGATCTAAGCTAATAATGAGGAAAACTTGCTCTTTGTTGCTTCCCTATGGAACAACCTTCACATATCTTAGTATTAGACTCTATGGAAGAATGAAAACCTCTTACTAAATTCTTGTTTTGCATAAGGGATAAAGATCCAAAATTAAGGTTTCCAAACCTTTTGCTCCAAAGCCAAGAATCATTGACTAAGGCATTCAAACAAACTACATTTGATTCCATTCTTAACAAAAACATCATATTTTCAGTCATGGGAACTTCAAAAAGGGAATTCTTGTAAAAAATATTACAGCACTTTCCTTCAAAAACAGTCCTGTAATTGTTAGAATTTAGTTTCCCTATGCTAATCAAGTTGTGCCTTAAGTTTGGAACAAACAAGGTATCTTGAACATACATCATTTTTCCATTCCTAACTCGTATGGAAATAGTACCTTTTCCCATTACATCTCCTTCATTATCATTTCCAAAACTAATTGTCCCTTTCACATTCTCATCTATCTTCACAAACAGTTTTTTATTTCCAGTCATATGGTTTGAACAACCATTATCCAAATACCATGTAAAATCATCACAAGCTTCAAGTTTGTTACATGTGAGAAATAAAGTTTGAGAATTTTCACCTTCTTCCTTGCTGAAATTTGAATGAGAGGTATCTCTTTTATTTTGAAAGCAATGACTTTCAAGGGGACCATCTTTATCACAATAGGTGTAGTGAAAATGACCTCTTCCAAAATTGTTGCTTATTCCTCTACCTCTGCCACCTCTACCTTGGACTCTTCGACGGCCTCTACCTCCTCTGAATAATGTTGAAGAAAAATCATTTCTAACAGTGGAATACTGTTTCTTCTTATCATCTACTACCTTCAAATTGCTTTGGAAATCTTGATCTAAAAGACCTTCATTGTTTTTCAACCTATCTTCATGTACTTAAAGGTTTCCAAACAGATCAACAAGGGTTAGTTGTGTTAAATCCCTTGATTCTTCTATAGCAATAGTGACAGGATCAAAAATCTGAGGAAGAGTTCTCAACACTTTTTCTACAATCCTTCTATCTTCAAGAGTTTCACCATGAGCATGAATAGCATTAACAATATTTTGAAATCTAGTAATAAAACATTCAACACTTTCATTTTCTTTCATAGAAAGAGACTCAAAATCTCTTCTCAGCATTTGAAGTTTGACAGCTTTTACCTTTGTAGATCCCTTGTATACCTTCTCCAAGGTATCCCAAGCATCATGGGACTTTCCACATTCTGCAATCTTTGGAAAAATTGAAATTTCAACTCCTTTTTGAATAATAAACATAAATTTAGCGTCACTTTCCTATTCTCCTTCAATTCTGTCTTCTGATCAATTGATAATGCATTATAAGAAGTTTGATCATCTGGATCTATGTATCCTATAGAAATAAGCATCCATAAGTCTTGTGAGATAAGCAAATTTCTCATATTCACACTCCAATACTCATAATTTTCCCCACAAAAAAGAGGAATCTGGTACTGGACTGAACTGTTAATTTGGGACATTGTCTTCTTCTTGTGGATGCAAAAAAACCACAAACTTGGCTCTGATACCAAGTGAAGAATCTGAAAAATGGATTTAAGTGCTCACTGAGGAGTCTCTCTGAGAAAATACATATTAAAAAACAAAACTCTGTTTGAAAATCTTATCAGTGATTATCAACTATAGCTTATGAGAAATAAAAGTAAAACTCAGATAACAAATTCAGGAAATCACTCACAATATTTTATTCCAAATAGTAAAAAAGAGTACAAAGTACCTCTATTAATAAACAGTAAAACATAGTATGCTATGTTTTCACACACGGTAAAATTCAGACTAGTCTCTCTTACAGTGCACAAAAAAAAGCTTTATCACTAACAAAATTCACTAACACACATTGCATAAACAGGAATTACAATCTCTATAAATAGAGTTTGATGGCACCGAATGCAAATGAAAATGTGGATATGTAAGAGGAGAAACGTAGAAAGTTCAAAATAGAAAATGGAAAAAACAGTTATTCGAAGAAGAGGAGACTCCAGCTGTCACAGGCATCTCGAAAACTCAGGCATTAGTTCCTTCAATTTTTTCTCTCACAGTGCCCACATGTTATTTTAGTGGAAAATAAACTGCAACAAATGGAAATAAAATAATTTTTGTGGAAAATGAAGAGTTGTACATCGTCCAACTTTTCTTCCATGATCCTGATGCCATTACATGCTCGAGATCTACAACTACGAGAATCATCCTTTTGTTATTCCTATGTCCTCTTCTGTGAGGTCAACCTCTATGCAGTTTGGCTCAGGTCAATCTAAGCCAAACATGGAGGCAAAGGGGAGCTGCTCGAAAATCGCTTTAGTTCCAATGACTGTTGTTGCACCACAAGTTGACATCGTCCATTTAGGTAAGTTATTAGCCGACTGATTTTGGATTGATCCAGACTTTAAATTTCTTCTTACACATTTTTTTTAAATTATAGAAATAAATTGAAAGGAAATCTACATCAAATTTATTGGATCTTCAACCACACTTGATAGATCTGAAAGACTGGAACTGAAATAAATATGCCCAAAAATTGTTTCATTATTATTAGTTTTTATATTTTATTTTTCTAGTTTCTAAGTGCTTAGAATAATATTTGGGTAATACCTAAAGCTGTTTGTAAAATCTAAAAAAAAATTGTTGGGAGGAAAAGTCTACTTTCTTATCTGCTAGCACACCCACATAGTTTGATTTTTTTTTAATTTCTCATATTCTTCTAGTTAAACGGGTTTAATTGTGAGTTATCGATGCCTATTTTTTTATAATCGTTTATTTCTAATTTTGAATGACCGACGTATAATCAATCTCGATAGTACACTTGTATCATCCTCTCACCCTTGTCAGTTGATGAAAAAGCATAAGTCTTAATCGACCCCAAATATCAAATAAAAATGACTATCTACCTAATTACTACCAAAATGAGTCAACTTAGAGTGAAAGTCTAGTTTCTTACATTTACTATAAAACCTATCAATTTCTTTTTAATCTTAAAGTCTATTTTATTACATATTACTATAAACTACTATAAACTTTTAATCTTAATCCTCGGAAATTAACCTATTATCCTCTACTTACTAAGAAAAATAAATCTTACCAAATTAAAAGTAGTAAAACCTATCAAATGCCGCGGGCAATTGACCTATCAACTGCCGGAGCAGAGAGTGGTTTCCCATCAGACGCAAATGATGATAACAGGCCATATTTTATGTACATCATGGATTTTTATATGTAATGGAATTCATATATAATCAAAGATATTCTTGTGAAACTTCATAATAAGCAAGGTTGCTAGCCATAATATATTTCATAACATTGACGACTAATTAATTAGAGCTCCCGGGAATCGCATGATATTTGAGGTATCTTGCTATGATATTATCATATGTTATTGATCATAATAATTTCCTATTTGGGATTTTTAGAGTTTTATGCTGCAATGTTGCTTGATTCCATTATGTATTTAAGCCTTTCAAATTTCATATTGTTTGGAGTTTATCTAAACTATGTTTATCTCTCTTTTATTTGAGATTTAGGGTGGACTACGACCTATGCTTTTTTATCTACCAATACAGTTAGTTTGATTTTATGGCAGTCAAGTGTACAGTCAATTTGATTTTATGGGAGTCTTTCAAAATTCGAAATAAACAATTATAAAGAAAGGAATATAAAAAATAATGGGTAACTAGGTGATGAATGGATAATTGGTAGCAATGCATGGATAACTCATAATTGATGAATGGATAACTAATAGTCCATGGAAGATAACTAGTATAATGTAACATAAATATATATATATATATATAT
>LPNX011056472.1:266957-284716 GCA_001517045.1 Pseudotsuga menziesii
AGAATATGAGGAATAATTGTTTTTTATAAACTTTGTTCCATTCCATAACTACTTCTTAACCATTTGATCCCTATCTAACTTAACTAGCCACAAACTATGTAGGTGTGCTAGTATTATCATTTACCAAATAAAAATTTACTAATAGTTGTTGGAATATAATAAACCCACTCATAAAATAATTATTCATTATTTGATTAATTTCCTACCCACTAGCTTAGATAATTGGCATCCACTTGCACCTTAGAGTCAACACTTGCCATCTATATCCTAGGAATGATTTATTTCTGATTCTAGGTTGATCTTGACCACTTTATGGCCTTCCAAAATTGGTAACTGTGCTTTACAGCAGATTCTGCTTTTTCTGCTTTATCCTGCTTTTCTATGGATAAGGTAAAGCTAGTCAACTAGGAAACTGGCAGATTTTGTTGCCAACCCATCCTCCATTATTTTCTCTCCATATTCTAGGATTAGCAAGTCTTTCCTTCACTCATCATCACTCACACATGCTATTTCTAATTCGTGAGGTGCTTGGTAGGTTGGGAAAGTGCTTTAGTCAACTATGGGGTTTATCATAATTAGTAAGCCTGCTTTATGAGCTAGCTTGAGTTGTCTTCATGCAACTCCTTTTTCCTTTATAAGGATGTATTACCTATGTAATAATATCAATTATCATTTATTGATCATTCATTCATGTGTGTTCATTAATTCTTCTTCTTCTCTCCTTATGCTAATTCTCTACAATTCTATGTGAGGTTAATTGTGTGCCTAGATCCTTAGCCAGATTATGAAATTCCTTATGCCATCAAGGCTTTAAAATTTCTACATGGTATCAAAGCTAAGGTTCTCAAAGTTCAAGTTATACATGGTATTAGAGCTGAGGATATCAAATATCTACATGATATCATAACTTTGAGAGTTCATTAATTAATCCTCCTTTTTCAGATTTGCAGGTTTATTTTGCAGGTTCAACTTCGAATGGATTCAAGAGTATCAGTTCCTCCTCTTTCTCCATTCACAAGCTATTCAGAGTGGAAATTGAAGATGATTTCGTATCTAAAGAGACAAGGTCTCTATGAGATATGTATTGGATCTGGTGAAGAGTGTTATGAAGAGCCAAGTGACTGGTTGAATGACTGTGATAGAGAAATTGGAGATATTTGTCTTGCTATCTCTCAATGCATGCACTACCTTATTGATTCTGTTGATTACCCAAAGGATCTCTGGACAACATTGGATAGAGTTTTGGGAAATGACAATGAGGATCCTTCTAGCTATGTGGAGAGTGCCTCTAGCTCCTCAATTATTTCTCTCTCTCAAGATGTCTCGGCCTCTACAGTCTCTAATGAAGTTGATCATGAAGAAGAAGTTTCTCATATAGTTCCTATTGCTACTACTCTCTTTGATTCGAATGATTCCTCTTTCAATCAAGAATCAAATATTGAAGAGCCATCTTTTTTTGTGTCTCTTGAAGTAGAAGATCTTGATTCATCTTCTTATGATGTTGTTGATGAAAAAGAAGTGACTAATGGAGCTGCTATTGCTATTGATGATTCACTCACACATTGAGTGTTCTTTATGTCTTCTATCATGGATTCTAAGATCCATATGCCAGACCTCTCACACCTTGTGCATGCCTCTCTTCTTGATGGTGTGCAACCCAGTGACTTCCAGGATGTTTGCTTAGCCAAATCAAGTCCTTCTAGTGTTTTTGCACTTACCATACTTGATCCCATGTGCTTCTACAACTCCTTTTTTGTTCTTGGCTCTCATTCTCAGATCCTCCTTGAAGATTTTGAACATCACTATCTTTCCTCCTCTCATACTTCTACCATAGAGTATTCTTTACCAGTATATTCCCATGATTCTACTGTTGTGCTTATTTGTGATCTCTTGGATTCTTTGGAATATAGATCAACCCATGGAGCCCATTCATTCGCACTCTTTGATCCTATATCTTCTCTATGTTCCTACAAGATCACTTCCACACATCCTCTCTGTGTAAATGAAGATGGATAAATTATACATTCACTTGCACAGTTATTTCACCTATTTGGAGCTCATTTCATCTCTACTAGTTCAAAGTTCAAGTCATCTCATCATATTGGAGCTGATTACAAGTCTCAAGATCCTTCAGTATTTCCTTCACATCATTGGATTTCAGTTGTTCTACATGGTCCTAGTTTCCATCCTGCAGTTGTCCTTGATCCAGGTGATCAGATTTATCTTCTTCCCAAGAAGAAGATTCCTCTAGACATTAGCATTTAGTTTGGAGCAGCAGCAACACCAGCAGTTCAGCATTTTTGGTATTGCTTTTCATGTCCTTTCTTGAGGGAGGATTTTCCCCTTGAGGTTTTGCCTCTTTCCTCATTTCTTTGGACAAGATAAATTGTAAAAGGGTGACCATAGATTTATTGTTGGGCCCTATAGGCATATATATTTTTGATTAGTTCAGGGATATCATCATAAATTCACGCTTAAAGGGGGGTGTTGGAATATAATAAACCCACTCATAAAATAATTAATCATTATTTGATTAATTTCCTACCCACTAGCTTAGATAGTTGGCATCCACTTGCACCTTAGAGTCAACACTTGCCATCTATATCATACGAATGATTTATTTCTAATTCTGGGTTGATCTTGACCACTTTATGGCCATCCAGAATTGGTAACTACGCTTTACAGCAGATTCTGCTGTATTCTGCTTTTTCTGCTTTATCCTGCTTTTCTATGGATAAGGTAAAGCTAGTCAACTAGGAAACTGGAAGCTTTTGTTGCCAACCGATCCTCCATTATTTTCTCTCCATATTCTAGGATTAGCAAGTCTTTCCTTCACTCATCATCACTCACACATGCTATTGCTAATTCGTGAGGTGCTTTGTAGATTGGGAAAGTGCTTTAGTCAACTATGGGGTTTATCATAATTAGTAAGCCTACTTTATGAGCTAGCTTGAATTGTCTTCATTCAACTCCTTTTTTCTTTTATAAGGATGTATTACCTATGTAATAATATCAATTATCATTTATTGATCATTCATTCATGTGTGTTCATTAATTCTTCTTCCTCTCTCCTTATGCTAATTCTCTACAATTCTATGTGAGGTTAATTGTGTGCCTAGATCCTTAGCTAGTTTATGAAATTCCTTATCCCATCAAGGCTTTAGAATTTCTACATGCTATCAGAGCTAAGGTTCTCAAAGTTCAAGTTATACATGGTATTAGAGCTGAGGATATCAAAGCTCTACATGATACCAAATCTTTGAGAGTTCATTAATTAATCCTCCTTTTTCAAATTTGCAGGTTTATTTTGCAGGTTCAACTTTGAATGGATTCAAGAGTATCAGTTCCTCTTCTTTATCCGTTCACAAGCTATTCAGAGTGGAAACTGAAGATGATTTCATATCTAAAGAGACAAGGTCTCTATGAGATATCTATTGGAGCTAGTGAAGAGTCTTATGAAGAGCCAAGTGACTGGTTGACCGTGATAGAGCAATTGGAGCTATTTGTCTAGCTATCTCTCCTTGCATGTGCTACCTTATTGATTCTGTTGATTACCCAAAGGATCTCTGGACAACATTGGATAGATTTTTGGGAAAGGACAATGAGGATCCTTTTAGCTATGTGGATAGTGCCTCTAGGTCCTCAATGATTTCTCTCTCTCAAGATGTCTCGGCCTCTACAGTCTCTGATGAAGTTGATCATGAAGAAGAAGTTTCTCATATAGTTCCTATTACTACTACTCTCTTTGATTCGAATGCTTCCTCTTTCAATCAAGAAGCAAATATTGAAGAGCCACCTTTTTCTATGTCTCTTAAAGTAGAAGATCTTGATTCATCTTCTTATGATGATGTTGATGAAAAATAACTGACTAATGGAGCTGCTATTGCTATTGATGATTCACTCACACATTCAGTGTTCTCTATGTCTTCTATCGTGGATTCTGAGATCCATATGCCAGACCACTTTATGGATCCATTAATTCAAGAAAGTTTGTCATTTGATTCAGACATGGGCCTATATATTATTTTTGGCTCACCTTATGACGATCTCCAAGATCTTGTTACAATACTCGATTTATCGCATTTTATTTTGCAGCGCCTTTGCTTTGCACATAAATACAAGGATTCAGGTAACCAATATTTCTTACTGTTTTCCTTTGTTTTTCTTATATTGATTTTGTTGCGCTTCGTTTACACTAGAGTTTCCAATAGAGTTGTGTGCACCTTATGAAATTTGCAGGTATTCCTTCAGTCTTCTTAAATGTTTCGAACATTCATTGTGGTAGAAAAAATTTTGCTTCGTATTTGACCTTACAAACAAGTTCTATTACTGTCCTTAAATTTACGCAAATCTATTTAACTCATGGTATATATGTATATGTATAAAGAGGTGTTTTAAATGTCAATAAAATGATAGGTATCAGTTTTTAGGCTAAATGAATGTGTTGCTTATGAGATGGTGAAACACCCTTTCTCTATTCTAATTGAATGTGACTCATGCTCTGTTGCAGAAGGACTATGACTTGTATTGGTTATGTGGATTTATAACCTCTATTTAACTCATGGTATATATTTATATGTCTAAAGAAGTGTTTTAAATGTCAATAAAATGATAGGTATCTGTTTTTAGGCTAAATTAAAGTGTTTCTTATGAGATGGTGAAACACCCTTGCTCCGTTTTAAGTTACTGTGACTCTTTATCTGTTGTAAAAGGACTGTTACTTGTGATACGTATCAGTTTGTAGGCTAGATGAAAGTGTTGCTTATGAGATGGTGAAACACTCTTGCTATGTTTTAATTGTTTGTGACTCCTTCTCTGTTGCAAAAGGTCTGTGACTTGTATTGGTTGTGTGGCTTCATAACCCCTATTTAACTCATGGTATATATGTATATGTATAAAGAGGTGTTTTAAATGTCAATAAATTGATAGGTATCAGGTTTTAGGCTAAATGAAAGTGTTGCTTATGAGATGGTGAAACACCCTTTCTCTGTTTTAGTTGACTGTGACTCCTGCTCTGTTGCAAAAGGACTGTGACTTGTATTGGTCATGTTGCTTCATAACCTCTATTTAACTCATGATATATATGTATATGTCTAAAAAGGTGTTTTAAATGTCAATAAAATGATAGGTATCAGTTTATAGGCTAAATGAAAGTGTTACTTGTGAGATGGTGAAACACCCTTGCTCTTTTTTAATTGACTGTGACTCCTGCTCTGTTGCAGAAGGAATGTGACTTGTATTGGTTATGTGGCTTAATAATGATCTAATACTCATGCTATGTGTTGAATTAATGAGTCTTGTGTTTGGTTATATTTTAACCCTCTTTATGTTCAAGCTTAGTGAGGTCCATGTATAATATTGTTAGTCTTTAAATGAATGCTAAAGCTATAAAGTAAAGTGTGTCACCTATAGTTTTCTTAGGAAACTGACTAGTAAACCCCACTATCAATTTCTGCACTTCCTCCCTGTTTCCTCCTGCAACAAATCCCATTTTGAGTTATCAAAATGGGAGCCCCCATTAAAAAAATTTAACTCGTTTCCCAAACCATATTTTCCTTAATGGGAACTATCAAGTTGTGAGTATGATGTTTTCACTTAATAAGATTTCCTCGTTGGCTTTGTTTTTTTTTTTCTCGGAAACACCTTTTATTTTTAAAACTTTCGCTTTGGGCGCTTCCACCTTCCACATTCCACTTTCCGCAGTGTGGAATGGGGGGGCGTTTTTTTCAACTCATTGGGAAAAATCTATTCCCGACTTCTGCCTTCTACCTATGCAGATTCCAGAATTTCATTTTTTGTTAATAACAATTTCTTACCGACTTCCGCTTTCCACTTTGCAGAAAACGAAAATCGGAAGTTGCAAGTTCACAATTAACTTTCCATGCTTTCCAACTTCCGCTTTCTACCGTGTGGAATGCAAAAGCCAGAAAAGTCTTTGTCTCTTTTTTTATTTTCTCATTTTTTTACTTCTGCTTTCCACATTACAGAGTGCGAAAATTGGAAATTTGATGTTTTTCTTCGCAATTTTTTTCTTTTGCTTTCCTCTTTTCAAAGTATGGAATGCGGAATGCAAAACTTTGATATGTTTGCGGAAACCGGAAAAGTCTTTGTCTCTTTTTATTATTTTCTCATTTTTCCGACTTCCACTTTCCGCAATGCGGAATGAGGAAATCAGAAATTTGATCTTTTTCTTCGCAATTTTTTTCTCCCACTTTCCGCTTTCCGAAGTATGAAATGTGGAATGCGAAACTTCGATACGTTTTTAGTTCAAAAAAATTTATTTTCGAATTTCGCTTTCCATTGTGCAAAATGTGGAATCCAGAAATGCCAAATCCAAACTTTACCAAACTTTCTGTTTCTGAAGTTTTAGTTGTGCGCTCTCATCTCATCTTTTGGTTGTCTTTCCGGTTTTTGAATTTCACCCAATAAAACACAGAGAAAATAGATTAAAACCTTGGCACAGAAGGTCTGCACTATTCTTTCAACTGTTTTATGACGTTTAAAATATATTCTATGCGGAAAGCGGAAGTTACAAGTTCACAGTTAAGTATTTGTGCTTTTTGACTTCCGCTTTCTGCCATGCAGAATGCGAAAGCCGAAAAAGTCTTCGTCGGTTTTTTTTATTTTCTCATTTTTCTGACTTCCACTTTCTACAGTGCGGAATGTGGAAATCAGAACTTTGATTCTTTTCTTTGCAATTTTTCTCTTCTGCTTTCCGAAGTATGGAATGTGGAATGCAGAAGCTTGATATGTTGTTAGTTCAAATACATTTATTTCTGACTTCCGCTTTCTGTTGTGCGGAATGAGGAAGCTGAAAACACCAAATCCAAACTTTCCCAAACTTTCTATTTTTGAAGTTTCAGTTGCGCGCTTTCATCTCATATTTTTTTTGTCTTTCTAGTTTCCGACTTTGACCCAAGAAAACAAAGAGAAAATATATTAAAACCTTGGCCCAGAAGGCCTCCGCTATTCTTCCAATTGTTTTATGATGTTTAAAATTTCTTCTATAAGCTTGAAAAACCATAAGGCGTGGTTCTATGTTTGTGACAGTCCACATTTAATATTTATAACAAATAATGAATAACAATAACCAGACTCATGGCATATGTTGATGTGAATTTTTTTTTATATGCATTTTAGTTAGGTCACATGGATATGTTACATTGCAAATAGGTTTTTTTTGTTCATGCCCTGTTTCATTGCAAAGGAAAAAAGAACCATCACGTTATGGAGACTATGCTAACTAATGATTCTATTTCACTCTTGCTACATGGGGTTGTCAACCTTTCCCCGCTGGTACAGATCTCCTCATTAAACCAAGTGAACTCACTCAACTCATCATCTATTCGGTTCTGAATTTCTATCTCAGAAGAGCTTCACAAGCATGAGCTATTGCTTCCAACTATATATAGTAATCTTGTACAAAATGGACAACTAAAAGAAGGAACTATAATCAAAGTTACCCAATGTACATGCAACATTGTACATAATATAACATATGCTTAATTTCCTCATTTTTTTTCCCACTTAATCAATTTCACGCTGCTCATGCATCCAATGTTTTTCTCTCCCATTACTCTCTAACATAGTTCTTCTCATAGGACTATTGCATTGCTTGCACTCGAAGTAGTCATAGTGGATACAGCAATTATTGGAGACCCTGCACCTTACCACTTACCTGTAGCTTCTCTCTTGCAGATTAGTTCATCTGTTGTAGTGAAACCTAGCCCAATAAATGAAAACCCTTCCTTTACTGCATCGACTATCTCATTCACATCACTCTCCTCTTCTAGCAAATTTTGGAACATTCAAGGTCGAGTTATTTCCAAGACAACATACATGAATATGGAAACCAATGAGGATCTGTAAAAGTGTTTGGATTTGACCTTATTAATGCTTCACGTGATGAAATGCATATATATGCATTCAGTGAATTAGCACTCTCTTTGTATGACCAAATACAAATAGGAATAGTGTACATAGTATCAAATGGCACAGTGAAAGCATCCAATCCAATTTTCAACCATTTGAAAAGACATAATGATATTTTCCTTAGTTCCTCCTCAACCATCCATCCATGCTTAGATGAATACCCCTTAATACCTTTATATTGCTTTAACTTTAAACTATTCAAGAGATTCAAACTATACCTGTCAATTCCATGGTTGACCTTGTTGGACTTGTCATTTCAGTTTCACCTACATCTACAAAACAGAAATGGGATGGTGTTATGCACGGTGCAGCATTGGACTCCATGAAATGTCAAGCTATAGTATTGGCATAACACTTTGGGAAGATTATTTCCAAATTGAAGGAGTCGAGCTTTCCAACCTTTGCGGTTTAGATACTCCTCCAACTATAGCAGTCAAAGGAGGTCGTGTTACAGATTTTAATGGAAAAAATGTTGGGACTATTTCCAACGCTATTATTTTTATAAACCCAAATATCGAACAAATTGTGGTTCTCCATAGATGGTTTCATGACAATGGATTTCGTTCAGCATCACCATCTTTGAGCCCAAAATTCAATGCCTCTCATTCTGCTCCTCATAAAATAATTACCATCAATGAGATACAAACTCTTCAACCATGTGAAAAACCTATTTGGTACTCTCCTGTTGCAACCATCACAAATTTTAACATGGATGACTTTCATTTCCTTGCGTGTCCTCTTTGTGTTGATGATATACAATGCATGAAAAATATTGCCCACAAAGTTGGAGACATTTGGCATTGTGGTAAATGTGATGGGGAGTTTCTTGAATGTGACTATCGATACATACTAAAGGTTGACTTGGAAGATACCATTGGATACATTAATGGTGTCATAGCTTTTGATGATGCTGCAAACCAACTCATACGAATTTCTGCAAAAGACCTATGTCTTCTCTCAGCTAAAGTAGCATCAATTGTTGAAATAGTTCAAAAGATTTGCAACAAACAATTATTTTTTACTCTTTAAGTTAGAACAAAGACCTTATGTGGAATTGTATGCCTAAAATTTATAATTGTCATGGTTGAAAACACATAATCAACAATTTCAGATGGACATTTAAATACATAGGTTATTCTGAGTTGATACTTAAGAATTATTTATTGTCTATAATGAATGCCCTCAATTCTCAATTTTAAGTCCTTATCTGATAGTTCAACATAGCAGGGTATTTTTTTAACTCCCTTATAACAGTTCTATTTTGTAGTATCATAATTCCCTTTTAACCTAAATTGTTGATACAACTTATATGGTAACCTTTTAATACAATACTACTTTGCTATTGTGTTTATTTATAAAATAAACAACTTTGTTCCATTCTTTCTTAGTGCAACTTTTCATTCTTCTGTACATAACAATAATTACATTTAATTTTTTTTTTCATATATCATTTCTCATACTACACTTTGCTCTTCTATATTGCCACTTTCTTACAATTATCAAGCTAGGACTTGAAAAAAAATACTTACTCCATAAATATTATTTTAAGGTGCATTCTTAGTTCCCAATATCCAATCAGTTAACATTTTCTTTATATCTTATGTTTTATATCCATATGCTTTGCAGTTAATACATATAGAAAATGTGTCACTTATAGCAATCAAAGCTTCTAAGTCTTTAACAAGTTTACAGTTTTCTTGTAGGCATTATGCCGACTCATGAAAATGAACAAGCCAATGCACGAAGAAGAGTTGTATATGCAAAGGACAGAGATAAAAACAACAAGAAACAATGTCATCTTTATAGAGTTGCTTGTCTACCTGTGGATATATCTTCTTCGTTTTCTCTTTCTTAACCATCCAACAGACCTTCCCTTCCATCCTTTATGCTAAATACATTGAACACCCGCCTCGATGATGCACATCAATGATTTCATAAAAAAGTGGACCAACTAGCTGACATACATGTCTGCTTGATTTGCAAAGAATGTTACCCTGGTTTTGCAACGAAAAAGTTCCATGGTGTATACACTTGTTCTCGTTTTATTCTAGAATGAAAAGGACATCACTTTTCATTAGAAAACAATATGGACCCAAGAATCCAACCACCTATCCTTGCAATACTTACATAAGTTGAAGAAATGCTCATTAGTCATGCTAACCCAATCTTACAAGTCACACATTCTCATGGTGGTCAATATATATATTTTGGCCATACTATTTGCTTCCCCCAAGAAATTTCCAATATTGCCACATCCCTACCCCATTTAATATCAGAACTTGGCATCCTTGTTGTTCACAAATGAAACTCTACAAACAATCCATATGAACTGTTTGTTAGTCAAACACGAGTTCTTGCTTCCCTTCAATACAAAATGGAAAACGACCCATAATACAAGGATGTACAATTCAACCCAATTGCAATAGATTCTTTGCATCTTATATCAATAGAAATTTCACCTATGATTCCACATGTTAATAGCAATGATACATTATCTCATCAGCAAAGTTTGTCTTGGACAGTTCAACAACAAATTCATTTGAACCATGTGAATTAGAATCCTCCTCATTTATTTCAACACAAACTAATGCTAGAACTGAGGTTGAAGAAATTAGACACTTGTTACACCTACCAAATATCCCACCACCACCTTCCATTGATTGGCCTCCTATAGGAATTTCCCTTATCAACGAGTACAACAAAGAAGGCCTTCTTTCCATCACTTTTCCAACCTTGTTCCCCACAGGTGTAGCAATGCCTAAACAACCACGCATTCATGAAGTTGAGATGCACGAATATGCACTTCACCTAATTCATTATTATGACAACAGATTTTCCCAACATCCTCACTTCAAGTACTACATATACAATCTAATCATGCGTCATCGGAGTAATGCTACTGCTTTTGTTTTTGTCAAAATTAATCTTGAAAATACACTACCTCCCATAATACTTGAGCTTGTTAACCAATTGCAAGAAATTCCTAATGACAAAATTGGTGACTGGGTCACAAGGTTTGGGTCTTCATTACGTGGAACATGCTCGTATTGGAATAAAAGTAGACCTAAACTCACAAATATGATCAATCAACAAGGTACACCAATGTTATTCTTTACCCTTAGTGCAGCTGACACAAATGGCCATATTTTCATGCTCTAATGCCTATTGGACATCCTACTGGTTTAGCTCAACACTATCAATGGAAGATTCACAACATCATATCAAATCCACATATTACATCACAATACATGCACAATAGATTCAAAACATTCATTCAAGAGATGCTTCAAAAATGTTTTCATATAACGGATTATTGGTGCAGGTTTTCTACTATATATTCCTTCTTATTCTTCTCTTTGTGTTTCTCACTTTATACAATTCATTTATAATATATTGCTTTTGCCTCTGATGTAGGTATGAATGGAAACATAGAGGATCCACACACATTCACAGTTTTATTTGGTTGGCAGATGCACCAAATATGGACACCTTAGAATGGGAAGATGTTCTTGCAGTTGAACTTGGAAAAAAAAATTGACACATATGTTCCAGCTTGGAATCCTCATAATTCTCACTTGTCCACATATGGGTTACACAATTCTACTACAAATGATCCATGCAGTCTTACATCACCATCCATATTTTCATCAAACTACTCATTTGACTATGAATAACTTGTAAATTTTATTCAAAGGCACACCAGATGTTCAGAATCAACTTGCCTTCCCAAAAAAGGAACATATGTTCAATGTCGCTATGGTTTTCCGTATGACCTACAAGATACTTCTTTGTTATTCATTGATCCAAATGGACATAAAACCTACAATCCTGCAAGAAATGATTCCCTTCTAAATATTCACAACCCTACCATGCTTTCAATATGGAGGGATAATGTTGATTTCCAACCTGTTCTTTCTAGACATGTTGTCCTCAAATACATTTCAAAGTATGCATCAAAAGTAGAGAAACAATAAGAAATCTACCATGCAATTCTCTCTCGCCTTGCACATGGAGTACCAAGTGATGGCCTTATTCTTCAGCCAATCAAACAATTACTTGCATAAACAGTTGTAGAACGAGACATTAGTGCACAAGAGACATGTCACATGCTCCAAAAAATTCCTCTTCTACTTTGTAGTTGTCACTTCTTTTCCCTAAATGTGAGACAAAGTGTCTTCCAGCGTGTTTGTAATGACACTACTAACACCCCTCCAACCACCCCCCCCACCTTCATATTTGCATACATGAAAAGACCCCTTACTCTTGAACATATAACCCTGCTTGAAGATGTTCGTTCTTAGTCTTTCTCTCCTAATAGGAAAAAAATCCATGGAAACAAAACTTGTGTCGCAATATTGTAAGAGTCTATACACAATTTACTTCCATTCCTCCCTTTGATTCTTCATCTTTTGAACCATTTTGTTGGGGAAAAAATCTTCTATACAAACCTTTTCATTCCATCCATCAGGATATTGGAACAACAAGTTCTGAAATCTTGCCATCGACAGATTTGGGAACATCAACATCCCTTGACCGATGGATTCTCTCAAGTGTTCAACCTCGGGTTCTCTTGCCATCAACAGATTTGGGAAACATCAACGTCCCTTAATCGATGGATTCTCTCAAGTGTTCAACCTCAACACATTTATTCACACTTATTTGGTTACACTCTGTACCTTGATTCCCATTATCATTATCGATGGGATATATCGCATCAATTAATGGTATACAGCAATGGATAGTAATCGGATGATGGTCCATCGTGTTTGATTTTGACACCTTTACTCACGTGATGGGACATGTACTAGTAGTGATTTATGTAGAAGACCTCCGAGTTTGGTGGCATTCCATATATGCTACCTCCTTGATTGTGCCAGTATCTATTGTTGACATATTTCTGTCGACAAGGGTTCACTCTGCACTGTCATCAACAACCATAGACATAGACTCCCTAAACATCGGCTCGAAAAGGGGTTACCCTTTCCAGCAACAACAACAAAGCACGTGCAGTCTCACCTAAGATGTCTAAGGGAGGGATGTAGGAACCATGTTTCTGCGGTAGGAAGAGGATGCACATTNGGGTTTACCCTTTCCAGCAACAACAACAAAGCACGTGCAGTCTCACCTAAGATGTCTAAGGGAGGGATGTAGGAACCATGTTTCTGCGGTAGGAAGAGGATGCACATTATCTCATACTCAATCGCAACATCACCTAGAAATCCATGATTATAAAAAGTTACCATGAAATCATACCATTAATTAGTTATACATATAATTATAATCCTTATTTGCATTAACACATATTCAGATCGACATAGATATCAACATACATGAAACAATTGAATCCTTTGGTAATTCGCATCATTCACATAGTAGTAAAAGATAAAAATATAAACATAGCACAATCATTCATCATAAACCTATCTAATATATTGCAAATAAAAATATTTCTAAACCAACAGTGCCAAAAGAGGCTACAAAAATAGAATTCGTACCGAAAAAATCCTTAGATACAATAACATCCATAGGTGCGAAACGTTATTGCCCAAAAGATCTCAAAATGTCGATCTCTAAGATACAATTCATAATAATTCTCCAAAGACAATGTTCTCTCAGATTTACAATCCTCATTTTACTTATAGGATCACTTGGTCGTTAGAAAATGGTCCACTTGACCAATCACTAACTAATATAACCAAAATCTCGTTATTTGTCGGCTTCTCTACCCTTTGCGGTTAACCTTTGTCCTTGTCGACACCCTTTCCGTCTCTGGAGGTACCGTATTTTATGTGCTCTAACCCCGTGCGAACAGGCCCCCAACAAAAACTTATGGCTCATCCTCGAGCTACCTCACCTAAACGCTACTAGTGCATTTTGATGTGCCTTGAAATCATCATGTGATATCTTGATTTGGTCAACATATTCTCTGACCGACGTCTTGAGTGTTTCACACTCTTCCGCTTCTTTCTCTGTTAGGTGTTCCCCACCCATATGTTGTACTTTCATCAACTTTTCCTTAGTCTTTGTAATTCTTTACATGGCCTTGAGTGCCAACTGTTATGCTGTGTTCTGAAGTTCATCCAGGTGCTTCGTTCTTTAATGGTACCTTGTGCATGCTTTGTTGACCTGTTGTTGTAATTCTTTGAGTTCTGACGCCTTTGTCACTTGCACAAGTAGGGGCATCATCTTAAGAGATACCCTCAATGCTTCTAGCTTCACTTTTGCTTCATCGAGTTGCACCTTTAACTAGTGCAACTGTTCATCGTGTACCAAAATTTCCCAAAATTGTGTTACCTCTTTCGTGATTGTCTGTACTACCTTCTCTAGTTCTGTGATTTTTGTCGTCGTATCCTTAATCACTTCTTTCCTTGCCACAACTTGTTTAGGCGGTGTTTCGGGTACCACCATGGCCTGTAACTCCTTGTTCTCATTTCATAGGCTTGCAACAACTTTTCGTAACAGCAGTACCTTGCTTCCGCAAGCATATCCTGACTAACTTCGGGTACCTTTTCGCAGGCCAATGAGACCACACACTCTAATATTTTCCTATCTTTGAAGGACTTTGTTATTTCATTGATTATGACCTCTTTTTCTGGTTTAATTTGTTGAAGCTCCTCTTCAGTGCTTTGTACTTATTGTTTATAGTGGATTATCTGACTATGAGTTGTTGCTTCTCAATCTCGGATTTCCTCACTTGTTGCATTCTAATTGCATGCCAACATAGACAATGGGAGCAGGTTCAAATCGAGCCCGATTAGGTCATTCCCTCGTAATGTGGCATCTGCATATTCATCTCCTGTTGTTACCGCATGTGGTAAAATCTACACCAATTGCACCTTTATTCCAATGTCTACTTTGACTATTCTTTACAGTGTTCCTTCTTGTGGTATCTTTATGCCAAGTACTGCATTCATTAGCATCTGGAGTAGCTGTGAAACCTAATGGAAATAGCCAGTCACATCTTCTGTAACCTTTTCCTGGTTTTCATTCACCGCATTGGTTATGGAGTCTATTATCTTGTTTGTTTTCTCATTGGAGAGTCCAGTGGTTCTGCTCCCCTCACCGTGCTCAAACCTGCACTTCGTCTGCACTTCTTCTTATTGTTTCTTGAGCTTTGATTCTATAGGCATTGCTGATGATGCTTCATCCTGAATTGTTCTTCCTCTTCCAATTCCATTTGTTCTTCTTGCTCTTTTGGTGTTTTTTTTGGCGTCCCCTCTTATGGATCCGATAGTTGGTCTTTACCGACTGAAACACTCCATTATTCTAGCCATTCCTCCACTATAACCTCCAGTTCTTGTTATATTTTTATCATTCAAGATAGCATTATGATCTTAGGATCTTTAACTGAGAGAATAACATGCATAGCCATAAACACAAGAGACAAGAGACACAAAGAATTTTCCTCAGGGAAACCATAAAGGAGAAAACCTTGCAACTTCCTCAGAGATAGAATCAGCACCAAAAGTAAAACCCGAAAACATAAAGATGATCTCCTAACAGCAGTAGTCTCTCTCTTGTCCCAACAACTTCTCTCTCACTCATGCGCCCCAATGAGTGAGTGTGTGTGTGATAAATAGAGAGGCTCACTCTCTATTTATATTCTTTCATTCACTTAATGTCCACTCCAACATGTCAGCCTCACTTAACAATTAATTACTAGAGCCGACATCTCTAGGAGAGTCTAATAACCCTAGTGCCCCACAACTTGTGGGGACTTTGCCTTATGATCAACAAGGAGGGTTAACCTTGACTTAATTGGTGGGGACTATTGCCCTGACTTATAATAACTCACCTAGCGTCAACTTCTCTAGGATAGTATAATAACCCTAGGGCCCCACAACTGCATGGACTTTAACCCTTGACCAATAGGAGGGTTACCCATAATGACTTGACATGACTTGTTTACATTATTGAATCTCCCAATAGAAACATCGGGGCATGACATGACTCAAATACATTATAGACACATCCCAGAATAAACATCAGGGTACAATACATAAGATATACGGATGAATACATTTCGAAGTTACAAATACATCAACACTCCCTCGTAACTAGGAAGGTATTCTCTCGACACAATTTATCAGCACAATTCTTCTTCTCTGTATCATCTGGATCATCATTGACTCCTCGTCATCTTCATCTTCAAGTAATCTTCATCTTCAAGTTATCTTCATCTTCAAGTTATCTTCATCTTCAAGTCATCTTCATCATCAGATCTGGATCATCACTCGATCTGGATCATCACTGGATCTGGATCATTACTGGAACATCATCATTGGATCTGGATCATCACTCGATCTAGATCATCATCACGAGTGCTATCTCATGATTCTTCTCGTCACAGGAAGTTCTATAGAGCCAGCCCTTTTTCATGCTGGTTGTAGGCCTAGCCTCCATGTAGGTCTTCTTCGGCGCTTATATATGACCCTGAGTTAGAATGGCCCACCCAACACTTACATTTGACCATGAGAGGAACACATCCAACACCATGTCAAAAAGGCATGCCCAGCACTCACATCTAACCATGCAGGAACACATCCCACAACCCTGTCAGAAAGGCCTAGCACTTACATTCTCTAGCATGATAGGACACACCTACTATCATCTATGAAAAGGCACAGCACTCACATCCATTGTCATGTCCCCTCAAATTGACCATTAAAAAGTGTTGACCATGCTAAGTTCCTAGGGGCTCAAAATTGATATTAATTATTCCTCATAGGATAAATTTTGCTAATAATTGTTTTAAGGCATGTATTTAATTTTATCTCAGCAATTTTATTTATTATGCACAATAATGATGTGGAATTAAGGCCGCCATGTCAAGAGGGCACAATGGGGAAAGCTAGTCAACTTGCCTTGGTAAAAATAAGAAAGTCCATGACAAAAGCAAACAGGAGAATAAATGGAAGTTGCCTAAAAGCAGTAAAAAGTAGACAGAGGTAAGATTAGGAAAGTATTTCAAAGGGGAGGGCACATTTTCCTCTTATGGATCTCAGAAAAGTTGTAAGAGAAAAGTAGGAAATTTTTTGAAGAAAAGAAAAAGTTTCCTTATGACCCCGAAAAAGCAGAAAGTTGTCATAACTCAAAAGAGGCATCTTTTGACTAAGGGAGGGCATAGTTTCTAATTGTGAAGGATGATTTGGACTTGGAAACAATTCCACATGGTCCTACTTGCCTAATTGCCTAAATGGGGTGCTTTTGTGGCTAGGGTTAGGTCACCCATGGGGTTGACTTGCTCTCACAGGTCACCATTCACCTCAACTTACTAAGCAGGTCATCTATAATTCTATAAAAGGTGAAATTGATCCCATTAATTCAGTTTGGATGATTTGATATTGTGGTTATGCTATGTGAGCATACTCTCTGAGTGTTGTGCCTTAGACCATTGCGTGATGATCCCCAAACCCCTCCTCCCTTCTCTTCCATCTCCCTTTCTCTTCTATTGCAAGTATGGAGTGCTACATTGAAGCCATTGAAGTATTATCAGAGTTTTTTTCAGCCTCCATCACATTCAGGTCGAGATCCAATGAATCCCATGCTTCACCTATGCTCACAGCCGCTTTTGCCGATCATGTTCTGGGCCTCCTGCCCCTTTATTTTGGAGTCTCCCTGTAATGGTCAGTTTAGTATATGATTTATGATCTGTAGCAGCATATTACTCTTTAATTTATCTATATCAGGTTTAAACATATCTTTCCATAAATAATTATGTCTTCAGCTTCCTCAAAAAAGCTTATTTTATCAATGTATGGGGGAAAATTGATGAATCTGAGTGCTATGAGAAATATGCAAGGTTGGGGGACTGTATGAAGAGATTT